>JAVTVY010018856.1:0-73554 GCA_036873755.1 Hanleya hanleyi | reverse complement strand
CCTATCAACAATATCAAATTGTCTCAATCGTTAGATGGTACGTTTATTTAACTAGCTGACGTGTTTTTGAGAACGGGATAATCCTAAATAGACAATTACATCCATTAGAAGCCGAATCTAGAAACCTTTCTTAGAAAAACTACATCAAATATGCATTTTATCTAATTAATCAAGAATATACCTACGATCGTTATGTAAAACGAGGTTGCCTTTTAATGGCAAGATGATATTTATATGTGAAAATGAAGAATTTTGATGATTTTAAGACGCATGAATATGACCTGTGTGGAAGTGGTGATACAACATACGGCGGAGTGAGATCTGACTACCGCCGGAGTCAATAATAATATGATACAATTACCACCGGAGTACCACTGTCTCTTCTTGGCCGAGCTAAATGAATGCACCGTCCTCACTCAATACTGAATCCATCGAACGAATGAAAAAGATACTATTTTAAAGCGAAATCCACTGAGTTAAACACACCATTTACACTGCGAAAAATATTGTGTTGTTTTAACACAATTTTGTGCTAAAATGGCTACAACACAAAATGTTTTGTGTTGAAATCAACATGGTTTTGTGCTTAACTTAATATATCAGCACAAAATTGTGTTGAGAACTGTTCAATACAAATTAGTGTTCATTCTTACACAATTTGTGTTATTTTCAACACCATTTTGGTGCTAAAATGGCTTCAACACAATTTTTTTTCGCAGTGTATGGTCTGAGATCTAAATCTGGCTTGAACCACAATCTTTAGACCCAATAAAAGGACGTTCCTCACCCTAAGAAATCATCATCAGAATTTCACCAAATTTTGCACGGATGTACCTTGGAAATATACAAATTCATTTCAAGAAAAAAATTACTAAGTCATCGAACTCACTTTCAAGCTCATGACGCCACCTATGGGGCGTTTTTGTCTAATTTGTAAAAAAAATGATGAAATTTAAATTGTACGATTTTGCTCCAAAAATTGTCACACACCACCGAATATCAATGTGCGCTGCTCATGTTCACGTGGTCTTTGTCTTTCAGACTGGACCATTTCCATCTGAATTCAATGATAATTTGCCTATGGAATTGTCTGACTGTTAAAGCCTATAGCTAATTATTCCCATCCAATAATGGGGTCACCGAACTCGTTTAACTTCTAACATCGTTTGACGCAGATTTCCTCTAAAAGTGGCCGGAAATCAATTGACGTTGCTATGGCGTGTGCTGTTATCAGCGTGATCGAAGGGAGACTACCTAATGCAACGTCATTTGGCATTCGCGCTATAAATACATGCGCGACGTTGTGTGCATCAGCAAAGGTGGGGAACGTCTTTAAACTAAATCCACGGAGTTAAACACACAACTCCTCGTGATTTATGGTCTGAGGCCTAAATCTCGCTTGAATCACAATAGTTGGGCCCTATCATCGCCTGGATCCGTTCTAAACATAAGGCCTACCAAAGAAAGCCAGTCATAAATCAATGAGACTAAACTCGCACACGCTATACGCTGACCATACGTTGACCTCAGGCCGCTGTCCAGCATATTCACTTTCGTCCAATCAGACACAACCGTAGGTGTTCAACCGACCGTGACTCCGCCAAAAAGCTGAATTTCGCTCTCTTTCAGAAGTGTTTTGACGTAAATTCTCATATTTATTCACAAATACAATTACATGAATTTTTCAGGTAAACATTTGTCTTTCTGGTGAGGGGTAAATAACTGTTTCATTGGTAATGCAAGAGGGTGAAATCAATCGGTTTTTGTAGACCGATGCTGTCGGTCAATGCATTCTCCCATTCTTTTAACATGAAAGGGATTCACACTACTACTTCGGTTAAATCGAATTTAGATCCGCCAAATAAAATCATAAATTACATTAATTTGTAGCATAAGGAAGGTGATATATTGCAGAAACTTTGGGGGGACCTATATTTATTCAGATATAGCAGTTTATAATCGGACCTCCCATTTCGAACAATGCTAAATTTGGACCAGTTGGAGAGCCGTACGTGAGCTGGAATGTCAGTGCGTGTGCACGCCACGCCCGCGTCTGGGTTTCTTGCACATGCCGTGGTTATTTTCAGTCATTATGTTATTATTGTCTCGTCACATTGTTCGCATCACTGCTTTGATCTTCATCATAGTGTAACGCTAACCTAGTGAATTGCCACCTAGCTTTATTACCTAATCGTGTAGTTTAAACAACTCAATAAACTCAGAAATTTTTATCTATTACGGTACTTCTTTTTCAGAAACGCTTAATGGTGCTTTAAGGATAGCTGTCCCTTTAGAGGCAGTTTTTGCACCCCCATAACCATTTGTCGTCGGTATCAATAAATATACACATAACCATAATAAACTATATATTTTATGAAAGTATACATCGTAGGGATTCCAACTATATGATTTGTATAACTGTCGCTGCTACTGTGTAGAAAATATTTCAATTTTAACAAATTAAAATGAAAACAGTAGCGTCCATTTTTCAATTGAAATTTCATGAAAACTGTTGGTCTTGTTTCAACTGTGATGGTGTACCTTGGTAGGAGACAATTCGAACTAGTAAACTTTATCTCATTTTTTTTTAATTTTTGCCTGGTTTTGTTTTTATAACTATTTTACTAAAATAAATTGAAAAAAATGTACTTTTTTACGGTCGTTTGTCTTAAAAGTTGGATAATTAAAAAACGAAGCCGACCTTACAAAAAGTGAGATAAGGGTTTTCTAGATCACCTTATAAGTAACAAGCATGCCAAATTTCAAAAGCGTAGCATGGATACTTTTCGAGAAATAAACGTTCGAATTTCGGATTTTGTACAAAAATGAAAGGCTAGAAATCGGGCAAAATGTGTCCAGCTATACAACTGATGAATTAATCCCTATTTTTTGCTTGAATTCTATTGTCAAATACATTTTTAATCTGTCTAATGATACCTACTCGAATTCCTGTTTATTCTGGATAACTATTACGCTAAGTTTTTTTCATCAAGTCGGTTTAAAGTCCAATTTGAACTTTAAAAACCTGCTAAAACTTGTTCACACCTGTGTGGATTACTTCACGGCGGGTGTCTGAGTGAAGTGCCACTGTCATAACTAGAAACAAAAATAAGGATGTTTGCATGGCTTTGATCAGAAGGGGGTCAAATATAAATAAGTAGGACTAATAGATAATTAGCTTACCATAATACTGCGGAAATGAGTTTTGGAAAGGGAAATTTAACAGACAAAAAAAATAGTCGCCAATTACAACACATATAAGGGTGAGGCAATCTGTTTAATTGTTCCAGGGCCTCCGAAACTAAATTTTCAATCCTAATATTAAAGCACTTCTATTTATAATTTTTATCTCGTTTTTTCACCAAATGTTAGAGGAAGTAGTGAATATTTGAATGAAGTAATAAAAAAGTGACAAATTTTGACCCTCTAAGGGAATAGCTATCCTTAAATAAATGCTCTCAAAAGTGTTTGAGGGTTATCCGATACCTAGACTATCTGACGGATACACAATCGCAACATTCTCACGGCGTCAGATTGTATACCTCATACTGTCAGAAATATCGGTGTTTCATCGACATTTTAGGGGGTGACAAACTGCTGATGAAAACACCTAGGCCAATACACGAGTTGGCACGATGGAGCGTAAATGTCGAGGATAAAATTTGTGATGATCATGGCTATTTCTGCATGGTTAACATATAATAAAGTGGCCTGATCGTGTACATACACAAACGCATAGAGATTAGATCCTCCGGCGGTAATCAGATCTTCGAGACATGCTCCTCCGCATGCATGAGCTAGAAAAACTAACAGTGACCGAAGTAGATTGAACTATTTGAAACTACAAGCTATCAGTCTGCTGTTAAGGAACTATTCTTCATATATCTATAACTTATTTGGCGGATGATGAACAAATATATGATTTTTTAAGCATCTAATCACTGTTATGTTGCAATATAGCTCTGAATGTCAGATAAAATGAATTGTAATTAAAAAATAATACAAGGACGAGTTGAAAATTTCACACGAATTGCTAACACGTCCCCTTGAGAACATTTTCTCATTACATTTTCGAGTACTAAATACGTGAAAACTACAAAAAAATGAAAAATCTGAACTTACTTAGCTTCTCAAATTTGAAATTTCCCTCCGGCGGAAGTTGACCCTCCGGCGGAAGTTGGAACAGCCGTTTGGTATGCAGGGTGTGCTGATGTGTATACGTCGGCCCGTTGGTGATAGAAATTGGTGAATGTCAGGGGCGTCGCTAGGGGGGGGGTCGTCAGGTGCGAACGCCTCCCCCCCCCCCCTTGGACGCGCCAAAAAAAAAAAAAAAAAGCTAAAAACAGACAAGTCCGTCTCCAGAAACGTAAGCATGCTTCGTTCCAGTAGTGACGCGTCAGTTCGCTCAACAATGGGTTCACCGCGACTTTCCGCTTTGGCGCTCATGAATTTCTGCTTTGGCGCTCATGAATATACGCTTTGGCGCTCATGATGGTCATAAAGTGGATTATGAAAGAGCTGTATCTCTGTTCATGAGACTCCACCTCAGGAAGTCAAATGGAGTCCGGCATATTCTTTAATATCGATGCGGGTTTATGCGAAACAGATGTGAAAATAGAACCATAAATCTATATACATTGTGTTCAGATTTGTTTCAGGAAAAACGCGAAAAACGCATCTCCGGCAACCGGAGACTCCGGGGCTTCCGGGACCTAGGCGGCCCCTGGACCCTCGCCTGTCAGGATCGCTTAGCTTTGTGTAAATGAATCGCTATCATATTGGTTCTATAATGTTCCATGATGGCCGTTTTTATATGTTTTTTTCCATGTGTTAAACATAACTAGAAAGTCAAATGGATTCAGGCATGAAGTATGATTTTTTCAATATCGATATGTGCTTAAAAATGCGAAACATACGTGAAAATAGAACCATAAATCTGCATACATTATGTTCGAATTTATTTCTGGGAAAACGCTTAGAATGCATCTCTGGAGATCTGGAACTTCGGAGCTTCCGGGCCTAAGCGGCCCGTGGACCCTCGGCTGTTGGGCTGTGAGGATTTTCTTGTTTTATCTTTGTGTGAATGAATCGTATCGGTAGGCATATTGGTTTCCCTCCCAAGAACTAAAAGTCATCGTTTTGAATGTTATAAATATACCTAGAACGTCAAATGAATGCAGACATGAGGTGCGATTTTTTTCAATATCGATGCATGCTTATAATTGCGTGAAAATAGAATCATAAATCGTGAAAATAGAATCATAAATGTGCATGCAGTATGATCAGTTTTATTTCCGGAAAAGCGTTCAGAACGCATCTCCGGCAATCTATAGGACTCCGGAGCTTCCGGGGCCTAGGCGGCCCCTGGACCCCCGCCTGTTGGGCTGTGATAGTGCATGGGCCCTCCACTTTCAATTACGTTCCGACGCCACTGGGTTAGCCTACGAGGTATATCGGTCCAAAGCATTATTATTGTGTTTTCAAGATAAGAGAATAAAATATAACACTGATATTTGACAAATGATGTGTTAGTTTAACTGTTGGAAATCACTCAGAATGCATCTCAGGCCACCTAAGGTCTCAGAGCTGTATAATATAACCCTAGGTCTGCATACATTATGTTCAGATTTAATTCCGGGAAAACGCTTAGAACGCATCTCCGGCCATCTAGGACCCCGGAGCTTCAGGGGCCTAGGCGGCCCCTGGACCCTCGCCTAAAGTGCTATGATAATCGACCCCCCCTTGAAAAATCCTAGCGACGCCCATGAATGTGATTTGATAATTGAATGAAATAAATTTGACATCTTTTGAAAAGGTACGTAAGATCACCGAGAACGTTACTCTTCCAAATTATGCGATTGAGTCGACAAACAAGCCGAGGTCGAACAGTTGCTCTTGACACGGTGTTTTGAAATCAACAACGGTCCGCGCAGTGTTGAACACGATATGCTTATTTCACCGTACCATCCTCATTCACATGATTATAAAGTCCCATTTTATTCAAATATGACATTCGGTATAATAAAACAACTATTGCATGTTATAGAGTGGGACATCACGTAGCTCCGGTGTAGCCTTGTTCTATACTACGTGAGAACAACGCTACGGTTGTAAACCAGTCACCAGATAGAGTTGTTGGGGAAATGTCGTACGGGCAATATTTGCCGAACCAATTGACCATAACCAATAAAATAATTCGATTCTATGTTCACTTACCTTTCATAAAAGTACTTGTTTATGAGTGACTGTGCGTGTTTAGCTTGGCAAAAGATCTAAACTCGGACGAGGGGGTTAAAACTGTCGACATCGCCGCCATCTTGCATCGATCAGAACGCCGATTACGAGCCACAACAACTCGCGATAAACACAACACGCACATGGTGGAATTTGTACTGGCGTGTTTACCATGGCACAACCAAACAATTGCCTGGGCCTTACATACTCACCATATCGGAGAATACAATCATTACTTTCAGGGCCAAAATCAACTGATAATTTATGAATACAAACAAAGATATCTGCTGCTTTGACACTTGTGGACATACAGGAGGAAAAGTAACGCATACTGACAAACTGTGTCATGGAAAAAAAACACACAGTGACCCATCCGCGTATTACAATACAATACAATACAATACAATACAATATGTTTATTGCACGACTCGTAAAATGGTACAAGTATGGCAAACAAAACAATATAATTACTATGGTACTTTAGCAACGTAGTAATTATTAGTTAGTATGGTTTGAACCAACAGTGTGGGTTAGTAGTAATTCTAGGACATAACATAGAAGTTGCCAGTGTGTTGATGTATACACTCTCAGAAATATTCAGGTAATATTCCTGAACTGATCAGGTTGTATATCCACAACTCAATTTCAGGGATTTTGGCTGAAATTCAGGGCTGATTACCTGAATTTCAGGAAAGAGATCCCTGAATGAGAGGATTTTCCACGAAATTCAGACAAATTTATCACCCTGATTAGCAAGTTCCCGATCCTGAATTCTCTATTCAGGTACGTATAATCCCCTAAAATTCAGGTAATCTAGCTTTAATTCATGGATGATGTACCTGAATTTCAGGAAATTATCCCTGGATTTCAGATAAAATCCCTGAAATTGAGTTGTGCATGTGCAACCTGATCTATTCAGGATTATTCCCTGAATATTTCTGAGAGTGTAAACTCTAATTAAGAAGTGTCCAGCCGGTTTTTTGATGGAGGGTTAAGGCTGAGCCTTGACTGGTACATTTGGTGTACCAGTCTTCCTATTTTTGAAGCATTGTCTCTGTGGGGATTTAGTATAGATTTAACTTTTATAATTTCCGGATGTGGTGGAAGTCGGTTACTGTGGATAATTTGGTTTATATAATCTCTGTGTTTGTTATGTCGAGGACAGTATAGCAAGAAGTGTACTTCATCTTCTACTACATTTTGGGTACAGTAGCGACAGATCCGGTCACATCTTGGGATGTTTTTATACCTACCGGTCTCTATTTCGAGTTTGTGACAGCTGATTCGTAGTTTTGTTATTGTTCGTCTATGATCCGGGTTTTGTATATTTTCTAGGTAATCCTGCAATTTGTATTCTTCATATATGGTTGAGAGGAGAGTCAGTTTACCAGATTGGGTGTCCAATGTGTGAAACCAGCTTTCTCAAGACACTCGTTACTTAAATGAACTCTCACTGTAGGAAAACCATTCAAATGCTCCACGTGTGATTATATTTTAGCACCAGTCGTTGAGCTTATTTAGCAAATGATAAAATAGTCGTGAGAAGAAACCTACGCAATGCCCGATACGTGAACCCGACTTTCCCAAGGGATTTTCTTATATTGAACTCTGTCCTGAGGAAAGCCACACAAATGCCCGTGTACTTATTACACCTATGAGAATACATAAATTCCTATTTAGAGGATGCCTGTAATTCATTTAGCCGTAAGTCATAAACAACTCGATGTCATATCAAGAATATTAAATTTGACCAATGAGTAAACTTGTAACAAGCGTAGAGATATGGTCACGTGAGTAAATGGGAAGATACAAGATTTTTGACATCTTCTCCCAAGGTGCTTCGCGCTATTCTCCGATGGACTTCCGAGAGGCAAGGTAATTTCGTATTTTGGCAATGTCTCGCAGAAGATTTCATAATGAACCCATCGGGGATGTTTTCCCGCCAAATAAAAAAAAAGGCACCAAATTTGTGAAAGCGCATATCATTGGTGGAAGTAATAAGAAGGCGAAAATTTACGACTTACGGCTAAAATGAATTACAGGCATCCTCTAAATAGGAATTATGGCAGGCTCGGCATTTTATACCATGGTACAAAATAATTACAGGCATCCTCTAAATACGAATTATGGCAGGCCTGGCATTTTATACCATGGTATATATTATTTACAGGCAGCCTCTAAATACGAATTGTGGCAGGCTTGGCGATTTACAGGCATCCTCTAAATAGGAATTATGGCAGGCTCGGCATTTTATACCATGGTACAAAATAATTACAGGCAGCCTCTAAATACGAATTATGGCAGGCTTGGCATTTTATACCATGGTATATATTATTTAGAGGCAGCCTCTAAATGACGAATTCTGGCAGGGATGGCCAACCATATATACGTATACCTCCGTACCATGCAGGCTCTGCAGGCAGATTAGGGCTGTACAGTTATTCAAGTTCACATGTATATCGTTAGTCTGAATTCCGTTTAGTTATAATCTGTTTAGGGGCGCTAACATGTGTAAGTGCGTATACATATATTGAATTGAAATTTCACTTGTTTCAGTTCACGGATTTCATGAGAAATATAAACGGTCTGACCCATTTGTCCGCCTATCTACTGTCTCGTTTCAATAACAAAGATTCGGGGACAGCTGGCCCTAATAATTTTCCGGGAGACCAGCCAGCATGGAATTAAACCCTATGTTTGGTTTAGGGTATGGGGGTTCGGGTTATTATTTTTTATTTCATCCACATTTGGAATTACTTCTGTCTCACGAAATAGCAACCTGTAACCATCTGGGTCATCTATACGCGGTAAGACTGACCCCGGAATCGTGTGTTTCCATTTTCAGGGAAAATCAGGGAATTCCCCGAAATCAACACCACGTGATGCTGTCAGCCAATCAGCTGAACTCTACCGACGAAACCCCATCTTAACCCGCCATTTTCGAGTCATGTGCTGTCCTTGTTCAAAATTAAAGATCTACAACACCTGTTCGATGATACGTTAGTTATTCATATCTGTATCTTTTGTAAGCTCAGACAATATAGGTTTCAGAAGTAGTGTGAAAAGCTTGTAATTTATCAGATTTCTCGAGTCTGTTCTCCGCCGGATGACGACCAAACCGTATACGGTAAGTATCGGATATCGCTCCGCATTGGCGACATCTTAATTTATGGATGGCGAAGTGTACGCAAATAACGAAATAGGTCTTTCGATTATGGACGCGGAAATTCTTTTATGGATGGCGGCTGAATTCAGATTTCATCCCTATATAAGAAATTAGCTACGCACTAATTTCGAATCTATCTCCATATTAATGCACATTTATGTCGTACAGTAATCATTTATGTCGGATATAAATCAACCAATAGAATCGCAGGCATTATACACTATATAAATAGCTTCCCTTCCCACAAATTGCATCCGACTTTTGACCTAACTTGTGTGACCTTTCTTTGTTGACATTCGGGACAAGATTTTATATGTCCGATAGCTTGATAGCCGTTTGCCGTTCTTATATGCTGGAAAGAGTCACGAGTAGTAGTAGTAACCATTTACAGACCGCATTTTGACGAGTGCGCAGCATATTTTGTGGCGGAAGTGTGGCGGAACTTGGAGGTCACGGGAGGGTCACAGAGGTCAAGTGCAGTATAGTTCCGGCAGAAAGACCAAAAAGCTACCTCCAGCACAGGAGAGTTCCAAATTTGCATATCACGTGACCCAGGTCAAAAATGTATTCATCCGCGGTGATGCGTTCATGTCTGGCGGTGATTCGGTCGCGGGAAAAACCTTCCGCGGAGAAAAAGTAGTCCCTAGATAAAATGGTCCGATTGGGTCGAGTAAGGTATCAAAGTGAAGCTTATGTGAAGGGGCATCTAATGGGCTGGGTGTGGGGTTGACATAGCGTCATTCTGCGCATGCGCGGTGGCCCAAGGGTATGGAAATAACCGTTTTGAGATGTAGGGGAGCCCCTAGTGGACCGATGGGGTCGAGTGAGGTACCAAAGTGAAGCTTATGTGAGGGGGCATCTGACGGGTTGGGTGTGGGGTTGAAATAGCGGCATTCTGCGCATGCGCGGTGGCCCAAGGGTATGAAAATAGACGTTTTGGTATCTAGGGGAGCCCCTAATGGTGCAATGGGGTCGAGTGAGGTATCAATGTGAAGCCTAGGTGAAGGGGCATCCAGGCAATGGGATGGGTGCATGTAAAATTTTTTCTAAAAAAAAAAAAACGGAACACGGACTTTATCGAAAAATCCGGGAAAATGCCTATATGGGGTATGGGGGTATATAGGTCGCCGGGCTTAACGGGGCTCGCCTGTCAATAGAGTTATCTCCCCCTAGTTCTAGGGTGGGTGTATGTAAAAATTTTCCTGAAAAAATACGGAACACGGACTTTATTCTAAATTACGGGAAAATGCCTATATGGGGTATGGGAGGTATAGGACCATCCTGGGAAACCTACTTCTCCACATTTGCGGTATAGGTTGTGGGGTCTCGTTTTCTTAGTCTCGTCAAGACAAACATGATAAGAAGTGTCCCGGAGCGAAACGGTGAAATTTTTGAAAAAAGTCACCGAGCCCCATATAGTCCCATACTGGGGTATAGGATCAATGTTTGTCCCCCTGGGAAACGTACTTCTATACATTTGCGGTAGGGTTGTGGGGTCTCGTTTTACTCGTCTCGTCATGTAGAACACGATAGGAAGTGTCCCCGTGCGAATCGGTGAAATTTTTGAAAAAGTACGATATAGCCCCATATAGACATATATATATAAATATATATTCCCATACTGGGGTATAGGACCGATGTTTGTCCCCCTGGGAAACCCACTTCTCGACATTTGCGGTAGGGTTGTGGGGTCTCGTTTTTCACGTCTCGACATTTAGAACACGATGGGTAGGGTTGCGGAGCGAATTGGTGAAATTTTTGAAAAAAAGTCACCAAGGCCTGGGTAGGCCCATAGGCCTATACTGCATGGCTATGGGTGTATAGGGCCATACGGGGTGGACATGTTGGAGTCTAGGTGAATCCCTGGTGGTCCAATGGGGTCGAGTGAGGTCTTATTTTGAAGCTCTCGTGCAGGAGCATCCGACTGGGCTAATGGTTCGTCCGTGTTCAATAGTCTGCGCATGCGCAGTCTGGCCGTAGTATAGAAAACAGGCATTTTGGGTGCTATGTAGGGGTGTGTTTGGGTTAGAGATGGGCTAATCACGGTTCGAATGGGTCGTGTGAGGTGTCAAAGTGAAGCTTGTGTGGGGTAGAGTCAGAATGGTGTGTTTTTGAATGCAAGTCGCGTCAATCTGCGCATGCGCAGTTGGTTGTAATAAGTAAAGTGGCCATTTTGGGGCAGTGAAGGAAGGCATTTGGGGTCGAGATGGGCTATTCACGGTTCGAATGCGTCCTGGAAGGTGTCATCTTGTAGTTCTCGGGGTGTACATTCCGATTTGAGGGATGTTCGCGTCATCTGTGACGTCATCGGTGACGTCATCGGTACGAGTAGTAGCGAAAGTGGCCATTTTCGGGCAGTACATGAAGGTATTTGGGGTCGAGATGGGCTATTCACGGTTCGAATGCGTCCTGGAAGGTGTCATCTTGTAGTTCTCGGGGTGTACATTCCGATTTAAGGGATGTCCGCGTCATCTGTGACATCATCAGTGACGTCATCAGTACGAGTAGTAGCGAAAGGGGGCATTTTGGGTGCTATGTAGGGGTGTGTTTGGGGTAGAGAGGCACCATCCTTGGTTCGAATGGGTCGTGGAGGGTGTCAAAGTGAAGCTTGTGTGGGGTAGAGTCAGAATGGCGTGTTTTTGAATGCAAGTCGCGTCAATCTGCGCATGCGCAGTTGGTTGTAGTAAGTAAAGTGGCCATTTTGGGGCAGTACATGAAGGTGTTTGGGGTAGAGAGGGACCATCCTTGGTCCGAATGCATCGTGTGAGGTGTCATTTTGTTGCTCTCGGGGTGTACATTCCGATTTGAGGGATGTCCGCGTCATCTGTGACGTCATCGGTGACGTCATCGGTACGAGTAGTAGCGAAAGTGGCCATTTTCGGGCAGTACATGAAGGTATTTGGGGACGAGATGGGCTATTCACGGTTCGAATGCGTCCTGGAAGGTGTCATCTTGTAGTTCTCGGGGTGTACATTCCGATTTGAGGGATGTCCGCGTCATCTGTGACGTCATTGATGACGTCATCCGTACGAGTAGTAGCGAAAGTGGACATTTTGTGGGTGCGTGGGGGTGAGTTTGGTGTGGAGAGGGACTATCCTTAGTCCGAATGCGTCGTGTGAGGTGTCATTTTGTAGCTCTCGAGGTGTACATTCCGAGTTGAGGGATATCCACAGCATCTGTGACGTCATTGGTGACGTCATCAGTACGAGTAGTAGCGAAAGTGGGCATTTTTTAGCAGTGAAGGATGTTATTTGGTGTAGAGATGGACCATCCGCGGTGCGAATGCGTCGTGTGAGGTGTCATCTTGTAGCAACGCCCACCAAAGCCATTCTTAATGCTTCAACGCCCTGGTGAAATAGCTCAGAAGCTCTGATATTCCATGGAATTGTCCCTAATTCTTCGAAATGCAGTGACGCCAGTCGACGCCCGTCGTTACACCTTAACACTCTAACATAACACCATGATATAGACCGGACAGAGAACAACAACAGCAACAACAACAAGGATCACACATAAGAGAACAACAACAACAAGAAGTTTTTTTCATATAGTTTATTCTCCCCAATGTTACATCATACCCACGTTGGGGGAGCCGCGTTGGGTATATTTACAATTCAAGAATATTCTTGTCCAATCAGAGGCCACCATTTGCATCTGTCATATTCGTTCCTGTCCGTTAGATGTATTCTCGGCTAATCTTGTCCAATCAGAAGTCGCCATTTCAGAAAGTTCCATCTTCGGCCATGTTCGCTCTGAATCGTTTGTTCTAATCGTCATCGGACAGGCCAGGATACCGTTGAGGAAACATATCCTCAGATAGTTGTTTGCGCATTCTGAGTATCTATCAGTGCATGGGTGAATACTTTCATCCGATGGGGGTGGTGGGTCAGTTTAACCACGAAGAACGTAACATTGGTGACCCTCTCCACTATCCACTTGGTGTTGGGACGCTGTTCATAGGCCCATTCTAAGGGATCCACAGTGTCCAGTTGGGCCAGCATCGTCTCTAGCGACGCCCGATTGGTGATTGTGAAAGGATGGTCGTACACTGGGTTGATGGCACTGGAATAGAAATAGCACAATTCACGCGTCATCTTATGGCATAAGATGTACCCAAATGCTACATTTAATGTGAAGGACGTAGGTTGGTCATTGAAGATGGCCTCCACGTAGCTGCGTAGACGGGCGAGGTCGGTCAGTCGGAAATTGTACAAGTCCAATATAGGGCGATGACGGTGGAAGCAGTGTCGGATCAGGGACCAATGGCGTCGATACATCTCACTCACTGGATGATCTTCGGGTAAGAGATCGCTGGGAACATCCACCGCATCTTCCAGAAAATGTTCGTTGTTGTCAGGCGTATGACTGGAAACAGTGATGCTAGGGACCGGCTGGATATCTAGGCTCTTCTGAGCTGTGGGTATAGGCGGGCTCTCCGTGATCGCATCACCAGTGGCATTCTCCTCCCCGGGTTCATCTTCAGTGGATCTGTCCCTCCCGGGTACCTCTTTAGTGGAAAGTTGTCCCTCATGCCGTGGTGATGCACCATGAATCAAACGCTCATGCCGTTTTAACTGACTGGGTCGTTTGAAGAGTTGACCACATTCTTCGCATGGACGCTTGGATGGCCCATGAATTGAACGTTCATGGCGCTGTAAATGATCTGGGCGCTGAAACGACAGTGTAGGCCTACATATCGTACAGCTATACCGGGTGGTTCCATCGTGCTTGGTAGCCTCATGGCGGCGCAAGTCGTGCCGGCGAGTGAATGATTTCGAGCACGTAGTACAAGTGAACATCTTGGTGATTGACAGAGTGTCTGATGAAACGGCCAGGCCGTTTCCTTTTTATAGCAAGCTAGCTGTTGATCTATTTTTAGCACAATCAGTTCTAAACTAGTGGAAAACCCCTATCACCTCTAGCCAAAAGCGGTCCCCGGGCTTATTGGGATCTGCCTATCAAGTCAATGGGGTGATGTGAATAACAACAAGTTCAGCAATGTTCATACAGTTTATTATCCCCAATGTTACATCATACCCAGGCTGGAGGAGCCGCCCTGGGTATGTTTAGTATGTTCGCATTCGAAATATCAAACACCGTGTTTTATTATTCAACGCATCGTCACATCAGGCACAAGTGTTTACTGAGCTCAAGTCAACGATCAGCATGTAGACATAGAGAGTATGTACGGCATGTTGTGGTATTCATCAGTGCATGGGTGACGCATTCACCCGATGGGTTGATTGGTCGTCTTGGTCACGAAAAACGTAACATTGGTCACCCTCTTTACCACCCATTGTGTGTTGGGTCGTTGTTGTTGGGCCCATCTCAAGGCATCCAATTGTTCCACTTGGTCCAGCATCATCTCTAGTGACCTCCGGTTAATGATGGTAAACGGTTGGTCGTACACTGGGTTGAAGGCACTGGAATAGAAATAGCGCAATTCACCCGTCATCTTATGGCATAAGATGTACCCAAATGCTACATTTAATGTGAAGGCCGTTGGTTGGTCATTGAAGATGGTTTCCACGTAGCTGCGTAGACGGGTGAGGTTGGTCAGTGGGAAATTGTAGATATCTTGAATAGGGCGATGACGGTGGAAACAGTGCCGTGTCATGGACCAATGGCGCCGAGAGATGTCACTCTCTGGATGATCTTCGGGTAAGAGATCGCTAGGAACATTTATGGGCTCGTCCAGAAAATGTTCGATGTATGACGTATGACTCGAAACCGTAACGGTGGGGTCCGGCCGGAAATCCAGGCTCTTCCCAACTGTAGGTATAGGCGGGCTCTCCGTCATCGCATCACCAGTGGCGTTCGTCTTCCCGGGCTTATCTTCAGTGGGTCTGACCTTCCGCGGCTCCTCTTCAGTAGGAAGTTGTCGCCAAAACCGTGGTGACGGACCATGGATCAAACGCTGATGCCGTTTTAACTGACTGCGTCGTTTGAAGAGTTGACCACAATCCTTACATTGTTCCGTCGCGTCCTCGTGGAATGAACGTTCGTGGCGCAGTAAAGCATCTTCCCGATTAAATGACCGTGCGCAGGTTATACAAGTATACAGTCCATCGTTGTGGGTGGAGGTCTCGTGGCGTCGTAAACTATCTAGACGAGTAAACTTCTTCTGGCAAGTTGTGCAAGTGAACATCTTGGTGGTTGACAGAGTGTCTGATGAAACGGCCAGGCCGCTTCCCTTTATAGCACGCTAGCTGGTGATCTATTTTTAGCACACTCAGTTCAACTATCCCCAAGTCGAGAGCCGAGCCGTGACATCTTCGGTAACCTCCGTGTCTCTTTGGGCACCTCAAAGCCTGTGGAGCTCAGAGCTCGGAAGTGACATTTGCATATGACCTCTGCGAGGTCACAGGGCAGTGAAGGATGGTATTTGGTGTAGAGATGGACCATCCTTGGTCCGAATGCGTCATGGGAGGTGTCATGTTGTAGCTCTCGGGGTGTAGACCCCAATTTTAGGGATAGCCACAGCATCTGTGACGTCATTGGTGACGTCATCAGTACGAGTAGTAGCGAAAGTGGGCATTTTTTAGCAGTGAAGGAGTATACACTATGTACAAATAGAATACAGGTGGTATGTACAAACAGAATAGTAGTGGTATGTATAAGGTACAAAAAAAATTCTGTCAGGAGTAGGATTCGAACCTACGCCAGCTCTTCGCCGACCAGCACTTAATACCGGCGCCTTAGACCACTCGGCCATCCTGACTGTTTACAGTTTTTAACTCGTGTATCAACAGTTATATAGTGTGTTCGACATTTTTTCACAAGTCCAAGTAAGTAGTGCTCACACCATCGGCCAGGACTTTCCGTTTCGGGTAAAAGAAAGTAAAGGCGTCTCGTTGCTGGATGTACGTCCGCATTTCGGATGCTCTTGGAACTCGGCGCTTCGGAGCTCCATGAGCTCCGGAGCTCATGGAGCTCCGGAGGTCACTTCCGCTTCCGTTCACGTGACCGGAACTGACCTTTGACCCCGGCGCGCGCGGTGTAAAGGTTTCCACCGCGGTGGAAACCTTTGCGCGCCGGGGTCAAAGGAGAGCTGGTGCTGGTCGGCGAAGAGCTGGCGTAGATTCGAATCCTACTCCTGACAGAATTTTTTTTGTACCTTATACATACCACTACTATTCTATTTGTACATAGTGTATACTCCTTCACTGCTAAAAAATGCCCACTTTCGCTACTACTCGTACTGATGACGTCACCAATGACGTCACAGATGCTGTGGCTATCCCTAAAATTGGGGTCTACACCCCGAGAGCTACAACATGACACCTCCCATGACGCATTCGGACCAAGGATGGTCCATCTCTACACCAAATACCATCCTTCACTGCCCTGTGACCTCGCAGAGGTCATATGCAAATGTCACTTCCGAGCTCTGAGCTCCACAGGCTTTGAGGTGCCCAAAGAGACACGGAGGTTACCGAAGATGTCACGGCTCGGCTCTCGACTTGGGGATAGTTGAACTGAGTGTGCTAAAAATAGATCACCAGCTAGCGTGCTATAAAAGGGAAGCGGCCTGGCCGTTTCATCAGACACTCTGTCAACCACCAAGATGTTCACTTGCACAACTTGCCAGAAGAAGTTTACTCGTCTAGATAGTTTACGACGCCACGAGACCTCCACCCACAACGATGGACTGTATACTTGTATAACCTGCGCACGGTCATTTAATCGGGAAGATGCTTTACTGCGCCACGAACGTTCATTCCACGAGGACGCGACGGAACAATGTAAGGATTGTGGTCAACTCTTCAAACGACGCAGTCAGTTAAAACGGCATCAGCGTTTGATCCATGGTCCGTCACCACGGTTTTGGCGACAACTTCCTACTGAAGAGGAGCCGCGGAAGGTCAGACCCACTGAAGATAAGCCCGGGAAGACGAACGCCACTGGTGATGCGATGACGGAGAGCCCGCCTATACCTACAGTTGTTGTTGCTGTTGTTGTTCTCTGTCCGGTCTATATCATGGTGTTATGTTAGAGTGTTAAGGTGTAACGACGGGCGTCGACTGGCGTCACTGCATTTCGAAGAATTAGTGACAATTCCATGGAATATCAGAGCTTCTGAGCTATTTCACCTGGGCGTTGAAGCATTAAGAATGGCGCTGGTGGGCGTTGCTACAAGATGACACCTCACACGACGCATTCGCACCGCGGATGGTCCATCTTTACACCAAATAACATCCTTCACTGCTAAAAAATGCTCACTTTCGCTACTACTCGTACTGATGACGTCACCAATGACGTCACAGATGCTGTGGATATCCCTCAACTCGGAATGTACACCTCGAGAGCTACAAAATGACACCTCACACGACGCATTCGGACTAAGGATAGTCCCTCTCCACACCAAACTCACCCCCACGCACCCACAAAATGTCCACTTTCGCTACTACTCGTACCGATGACGTCATCAATGAAAAAAGTCAGAAGGTTTTTCCCGCGACCGAATCACCGCCAGACATGACCGCATCACCGCGGATGAATACATTTTTGATACGTGATATGCAAATTTGGAACTCTCCTGTGCTGGAGGTAGCTTTTTGGTCTTTCTGCCGGAACTATACTGCACTTGACCTCTGTGACCCTGCCGTGACCTCCAAGTTCCGCCACACTTCCGCCACAAAATATGCTGCGCACTCGTCAAAATGCGGTCTGTAAATGGTTACTACTACTACTGTCACGATAATTTACCCTGTGCAAAGATTGTAGCCATATTGAGATTGTAGACTCTTATATCCCTTTTTACATCGCATTGTCAATGCACGTTTTAACTGTGCTTATCTTCTGAGTCGTATGTTCCTCCGAGGAAACTTCGTAAGCCATAGCAATTTCACACACAAAATTGTTAAATTAATAGAAAATACTCATTCATAGAATATAACGATGTCTTTACCCATCTTTATACACAGGTCGAATTCGAAAAGTGGACCTTGATCTTTTCACGTCCAAATAACTAATGATATACCCTGGAACACTAGTACTTATACATTCGTTTACGCTCTCACTAAAAGTTTTCCGATTATATATATGATACATGTCTGTTTAGGATTTAAACAAAGTTCCTAACTTTTAAGCTTGCACTTGTTAACCTAAGCTCAATACGAATATTATATATTTTGTACTATAGTAAATGCTCAACTCTCAAACTGTATATAGCTTTTTGATAACATGTAATTGCTTTCAGGTACGTTGGTTATTTATTGAATAAATATAGATCAATGAATAAATAAAACCATTGTAGTAATAATGCTCTCGAACTCTCTGTGTCATAAATCTCAGCACGGTGAAACATCTAAGAACCGGCCACATCAATGGCACGGTGTGTATCATAACCGTGAGCGAGTTGTAAACAAATCGCCCACAGTAGTATACACCGAGCATTTCGAGCCAAAAGCGCTTCACTGCGCATGCGCAGAACCTTTTGTGACGTCACAGCGACCTGTTTTGGGGCGGTTTTGGGGCGGTGTGCGCATGCGTGTGGTTGGTGGGATGGAGGTGGTGGTGGGTTTAAGATGGCGGCTGTGGTTGGTGGGATGGAGGTGGTGGTGGGTTTAAGATGGCGGCTGTGGTTGGTGGGATGGAGGTGGTGGTGGGTTTAAGATGGCGGCTGTGGTTGGTGGGATGGAGGTGGTGGTGGGTTTAAGATGGCGGCCTGTAATAAACATAATCTATAGGTGTTGTACCATGTTAATAATATTACCCTCAAAAAAACCTCTAAGCCATATAATAGTAATAAACATAATCTATAGGTGTTGTACCATGTTAATAGGATCAGTCTAGCATCTGTACCACCCTAGGGTCGAGTGTTTATTGTCCCGTGTATCTCCGCAAGAAAACAACAAACAAAATGGCGGCTCCAGGATGGTGTGGGGATGCCCTTTCCATATCACGGCGTCGACCGTAGCGCCATCTGCACACATTGACGCAAGGGAGACAACTCGTGTAGCCTAAGGGTATGGACATAGCCGTGTTGGAGCTAGGGGAGTTACTACTGGTCCAATGGGGTCGAGTGAGGTATCAATGTGAAGCTTAGGTGAAGGGGCATCTGATGGGCTGGGTGTGGGGTTGAACTAGCGGCATTTTGCGCATGCGCGGTGGCCCAGGGGTATGGAAATAGCCGTGTTGGAGCTAGGGGAGTTACTACTGGTCCGATGGGGTCGAGTGAGGTATCAAAGTGAAGCCTAGGTGAAGGGGCATCTGACTGGACTAGCGGGTTTGAACTAGCGTCATTCTGCGCATGCGCGTTGGCCCAAGGGTATGGAAATAGCCGTGTTGGGAGCTAGGTGAGTTACTACTGGTCCGATGGGGTCGAGTGAGGTATCAAAGTGAAGCCTAGGTGAAGGGGCATCTGACTGGACTAGCGGGTTTGAACTAGCGTCATTCTGCGCATGCGCGGTGGCCCAAGGGTATGGAAATAGCCGTGTTGGGAGCTAGGGGAGTTACTACTGGTCCGATGGGGTCGAGTGAGGTATCAAAGTGAAGCCTAGGTGAAGGGGCATCTGACTGGACTAGCGGGTTTGAACTAGCGTCATTCTGCGCATGCGCGGTGGCCCAAGGGTATGGAAATAGCCGTGTTGGGAGCTAGGGGAGTTACTACTGGTCCAATGGGGTCGTATGAGGTATCCATGTGAAGCTTAGGTGAAGGGGCATCTGACTGGACTAGCGGGTTTGAACTAGCGTCATTCTGCGCATGCGCGGTGGCCCAAGGGTATGGGCATAGACGTTTTGGAGCTAGGGGAGCCCCTAATGGACCAATGGGGTCGAGTGAGGTATCCATGTGAAGCTTAGGTGAAGGGGCATCTGATGGGTTGGGTGTGCGAAGCTCTCGTCCAATCAGAAGCGAGTATTTCAAATCCGTCCCAGAGCTCTCGTCCAATCAGAAGCGAGTATTTTGACCCGGTGCATTATGGGACATATCCAAGATGGCGGCACGTATGTTCAAGATGGCGGCACATCCGGTGTCGAAAACTGGCCATTTTTGTCGGGATGTGGTCACCTAGTGTCGAAAACAGGACCCTGTATGGATCCCGCTAGACGTGTTGGAGCTAGGGGAGCCCTTAATGGGCCAATGGGGTCGAGTGAGGTATCAAAGTGAAGCATTCGTGAAGGGGCATCTGATGGGCTGGGTGTGGGGTTGAACTATCGGCATTCTGCGCATGCGCAGTCTGGCCGTAGTATAGAAATAGACGTGTTGGGGTGGTGGTGGGCCCCTAGTGGGTCGATGGGATCGAGTGAGGTATCCATGTGAAGCCTAGGTGAGGGAGTTACACTAGGGTGTCGTATCCATTCTGCTGCGCAGGTCACGTGGTGGGGTTGTGACGTCACTTCCGGGTTTTTCACTAAAAAACTACCTCCAAACCCAGAAGAGTTCCAACGTTCAACCCTCCGGGGTGTTTTCCCGCCCCGCCCCGCCCCGCAGCGCGAGCGCGCGCGCGCGCGCGGGTTCTCCGGAAGTGCGCGCGTCATCCCCGGCAGTGCCCGCTGGGCATTGATGCATTAGGAATAAAACACACAAGACAGGGTTTTTTGGTGAGATCTCATTTTTTTTATTCAGTGAACAACAACAACGTGAGAACAACCACGCGAAAACTGAAGCCCAGAACAAGGGGCTTGTAATTAACTGAAGCCCAGAACAAGGGGCTTGCACATTGAAGCCCAGCACAAGGGGCTTGTAAACTTAAGCCCAGAACAAGGGGCTTGTCATTAACTTAAGCCCAGAACGGGGCTTGTACATTGAAATGATGGGCGGCCCAGTCATAGACGAGTACATCGCGGTCCTCGGCCTTGGGGTACTCGTCAAACATCTGTACGATGGTAGATAAGGGTCTTCCCCGGCATCGATGGTACAGGTAAAACAAGCAATATTGTCCGCACACACCACTGGTCAGGCTTTGCAACGTTTGACTGTTCCAACACCACGTCTCTGTGCCTTGATCCATGAAGTCTGTTAAATCGGGATGGAGGGGTGGCAGGCCGTACGGGTCAAAGTATTCGCCCTGCTGTTCTGTCAAGTACACGGCCACCCAGTGTTCACCGGATCGATCCATCGGGTCCGTGTTGAGAACGTAAGCAGCAGGATACATACGGTCTAATGGAAACACATCTCGGGCGAACACCCCTTGAAAGACCATACGTGTCTCTGGGTCATTCTCCAGCACGGTGGTTATCTGGTCTGTATCCATGTTAGGCGGAGAAGTCACACAGGACGTTGCGCGCCTTGTCCACTTGAATGATGTTGTCAAACTCGGCGTAGCGGATCACATTGACGGTGCTCCGGAGGGCTCGTGCAAATGGATTTCCAACCGTAAGTTGCCTTGCTTGGCCAGGGCCAGCTGATGGTCGTTCTCTAAGGTGGGGGTCAGATCGAAACAGAACAACGTGTATCCGTTCGCGTAGTCCTCCCGACTGATCATATTCCCTTCGTCCTGGTTGATTTGACCGGTGGCTGTAAACAGGCTCTGATAGCCTCGAATGAAATTCCTCCGCCCAAAGTTCGGTGTTAAGGCCGTGGCTGGCACCTGTTGTCCATCCACATGCAGGGCCACAAAATTGATGCCGAAATGTTGAAAGTCAAACGAATTCTCTGGGTAGGCTCCGCTGAAACTGGTATTTTCCACACAGGCCAGGATCAATCGCTTGGGTAGTTCCTCCAGGAACAGGTTTTCTTTGTTGGCGCCCATATTTCCAGCAGGCACAGAGAACACTTTGGTTTGTACACGTCGGATAGGGTACTGGGCTGGTTTTGTTTCCAAGGCTTTCATGTGTCCCAATTGAACGGCTGGATTCGGTTTCACTTTTCGGACATACAGGACTGCGTCTTGGATGGCAATCTTATAGTCCGCCGCATGCCCCTCTACGTCAGTGGCCATCAAGGCGAAGGTCGGAGGCGCCCGTATCAGTCGGATTTTGATGGGGATCTTGTTCAAGAGGTACCGGTCTTGCATGAACATGTCTGTGTGCAGTCGACCCATCATGTCCACCGAGCCACTGTTCGCAGTGAAAGCCTTCCGTTTGTTATATCCCCCATTGTCCGCCGTGTCCATGTGCTCGGGCGTGTCCTTGTAGAATAAAGCGGTTGTCAGCTGAGATTTTTTAGCCTCTCGGCCATACGACAACAGTGTCTCGATGTAGGCTCGATAGGGGTACGTGTTGGTGGAGTCACCGATGAGTTTGTCGCTGAGAAAAATATCCACCTGCTGAAACATCGAGTGCAGCCAGAGATTCGTCGGGCCCACCGTTGCTTGGTCAGCGATTCTGGTGCCAGCTCCATTGACCACCTTGGCTTTCACATACAAGTAGGTATGGGCTAAATCCACATAGGCCGTATCCGTATTACTGATGGTGAACTCGATGGGCCCGGTTTCGTTGATGCTGGAGAGCGGGAGATGCTCCACCCATAATCCTTGTTCGACACTGGTCTGTGTGGGCGGCACGGTCCACAAATCAAATTCACTGTTGGTGGAGGGGCAGGACTCGGCGTGGATTAAGGACATGTTTTAAGAAAAGATATCCTTTGTCTTCTTCGATGTGCGTCGTCGCTGGGTCGGTCGTCGACTGGTGCGTGGCCTCGGTGGGGCAGCTCTTTTATTCCCAACGGTGCGTTGTGCTTTGGCCACCAAGACGCCTCCCGCTTCTTTGGCCCGCCGTTTCAAGGATCCTTTGGGTGCCGTACCCCCCAAGACATCACCGGTCACTTGCAGTCCACTGCGTACCGCTTGTTTGCCGATTGCTTTCACCCCACGCGTCACCAAGGGCAGGAACGTTTTCACAATGCTGCCGAGTATGTTCCCCAGTCCATGTCCTCGTTGCATGCGTGCACCGCTAAAGACCGGAAAGCCACCCCGGCCTGTTGGGCATAATAGTCGGCATAGCTGCGTGCATCGCACTCATAAGGTACTTTCATTATGCAAAGTGGGGAGCACGTGCTTGTCGAAAATGAAGTGTCAGCACCACTTTTCCTCGTTCGAATGCCACCGGTCGTCCCGTGTCATCTCTTAAATCCACCGTGATCGTGTTGATGTCAGTTTGTCGTACGGGCAAGTAGAGCATGTGGGTGAAACTGTGGGTGACTTGACCTCCATACGTCTTTTTAATGGGGACCACCCGTAACAGAGGTGTGTTGATATCGCCCATGATGTGGTTGTCCACCACGTCCGAGTAGACGTAGAGTCCGTACATACCCGACTTCATATCCATCGGCATCTCGCCATGGTGTTCGGTGGGACCAGCGAACGTCTTTAGATCGAAACCCAGCATTTGCTGTAGGATAGGACTTTGAAGGGATAGGCTTTGATGGGTTTTGAACTATTCGTGACCTCCCGTAGAGCATTATAATGCAACAGTCTTGACAGCCCACCCATGAACTCCTTGGGGGTATCGTATTGGCCTTCGGGCAGGGTGAGTCGGGTGTTTTTGCCTTCGTAGGTCACCTCGTACCACACTTCATTGGCTCGTACGTTGTACCACGAGTAAGGGTATTGGATATCCACGAGGCCACATTCCCACCGGCCAGGTAAATGTAACGGTTGCGGTAACTGGGTGACGTACTTGGCCACGGTGTTGTCAGGAAACACATCCAGCGAACTGTTACTGGGTAGGGTCAGGTAAAACATGGCGACTGAGCTGTCCTGCTGCTGCTGCTGGTTTTAATAGGTGTTCCAGGCCTTGGGCGGTTGTGTCCGGCGTCGTGTTCGTCGCGTTGACTTGCTACGTGTCACGGTTCTGGAGATGTGGGGTGTCCTGATCGAGGGTGGTTTTTTAAAGGTTTGAAAAGAAGGTGCCCGTTGTGGTGGTGGTGGAGTTTTGGGGGGTGACTCCGGTTCCCAGTCGGCTTCCCAAGAAGGTTGTGGTGAGAGTCGTGGTGCACGAGTCGGTGATTGCATAAAGGCCCAGCGGTGGGGGTTCCCCACCAATTCCTGTGGTACATGCATGTCTTTCAAGCCTTGAGCGAAGACCTCCCATCCTCGAGGATCCGTGTGCGATCTGCGCTGACGCATCAGATCATTCACTAAATCCGTCATGTGGGTCCCGGGGACCACCTGATTCTGTACCAGGAGTTCGCCTTTATCATTCCAAGTCATGTTAGGATTCTGTTTCATCCGTTGTAATACCAGGCCAGCTTGTTTCTTGAACGAGGCAGGTACACTCTTCAGCACTTCGTCTTCCACCCACTGTGGGGCTGTGGGGGCTACCCTACCCGGCTGTTGGAACGGTGCTGAGGTCGGCGGTCTGTCACGTGGTGGTGGCTGTGGTGGTGGTGGTGGTGGTGCTGTTGCTGGGGTAGACAGGGTTTTGTATTGGTCCATGAACGTCATGTACCGTTGAAGCGTCTCATTGTACCGTTGTACTTTCTCACTGTCGCTTAACCCCGGTCTCTGTAAGATCTGTTGCATCTCTCCATCGAGGGTGTTTATGGTCTTCACCGTAGGTGGGACAGGGTAGGGCGATTGGAGGTTTTGCAGGAACCGTGGTTCGACGAGGACCATTTTTTTCGTGTGGTTCATTGTCGGCCGAAGAGTCCACCCAATACTGGACCCAACACGGAAGCGGCCAACGGTGCTAAGATGGCCCCGAGAAAGCCGCCTTTCTGTAACACCTTTTTCTTTTGTGTTTGAGGGACCCGCTTGTGGACTAAGGTTCGGAGACCTGTCTTATGCTTGGCCAACTTGGTCTTCTGAGCCGGAGTCAGTGGTACGTTGCCTTTTAACAGGTTGTACCCGATCTCGCACAGACAGCGTACAAGGTCAGGGTCCGCACCGCGTACAATGGTTCGGACTAACTCGGGTGGGGCCGTCTTCAATACACGGAGCGTGGGAGCGTGCTTCCGTACTCGCGCAGACATCCTGTACAACTAATGCCAGAACCCACAACGCTGCTCTTTTATCTACCTCAGAGACAAAGTCAACCCTGCTGTGGTATTCATTCTTTTTATTATTCCCCATCATCAAACACACAGACCCCAGCTGGGGGAGCCACTGTGGGTGTGTTTACATTATTTTTGCATGTACACGTGGTGGGTCTCTCCGGGAAAGATGCCGGTCCGTAGTCGAAGGTGGTCGGGGGTGGCTTGCTTGAGGTCGAAGAGCATATACCCGTGCTGAGGGGTTGTGGCA
Source organism: Hanleya hanleyi (assembly GCA_036873755.1). Lineage (NCBI taxonomy): Eukaryota > Metazoa > Mollusca > Polyplacophora > Lepidopleurida > Hanleyidae > Hanleya > Hanleya hanleyi. Next base: position 48,024 of record JAVTVY010018856.1, on the reverse strand, counting down.
TCTTTGAAGGCTTCCAACGCAAACGGTGTGCGGCCGGGATACATCTGTCTCGCCAGGTGCAGCAGTTGAGTGGTATCTCTCGGGTTTTTGAAGACCACCAGGTAGTGGGCATTTAAGCTGATATTCCGATGTTCTTTGTTTTTACTGAACAGATTCTGCACAATGTAGATGATGCTGAGCCGTCGATGATGGCTGCCTTTGGTAAAGAGTTGGGTGACCCGTGCATCCGTCTCCGCCATGAGATCATCCAGAACCACCAAGGTGTCGGGTTCCAAATCGGCCAGGTTGGGTAGGCCTTCCACGAACGTGATGTGGGGCATTGCTGCATACGCTTCCTGCCATTCTCCGTAACACCACACGACTCGGGCAATGGGTGGGGTGATCATGCTGTCGGCGTGTTGAAGGAGCTTCCTGACGAAGTGCGTTTTGCCGGAACCCGTCGGTCCTGCGATGACGCAAGTGAAGGGATGCTGCCACCCAGGGTCCATGGTTCGAGGTGTATCCGTTGTCGTGGTAACCCGCTCTTGTAAATTTCGTACGAGTGAGCTGGAGTGGTGGTGGGTACAACGTCGGTCGTCGTTGTCTGTTCACTGTCAGGGATGATGATGGGGGTGGGTACAACGTCGGTGGTCGTTGTCTGTTCACTGTGAGGGATGAAATCCGGTGGGTCTTGAGACGTAGTGGGTGTTCTTGGTGTAGGTGTAGAGCTCGACGTGGCTTGTACACGGGGTGTGGTGGTGGTGACTGGGCTCGATACGACTGGTGCTCTCTGTAGACCGGTTTCGCTGGTGGCTGGTGTTCTCAGTTGGTTAAGTAACGTGCTGACATAGGCTACGTCGTAAAACACACCTCCGTACAACAAACTCAGCAGGGTTAGCACTATCACCCCAAAGACCACTTGCGCTTTGCGCGTTTTGCGAGACGCTGTCTTCAGAGGCAGCTGCTGTTGGTCCATAGCACTGTGGTCGGACGTGGAATGAAGGAGGACGGCAGTGGTGTCTGGCTTTATAGTCGTTTCACCTGGTTGGCAGCGACCCAGGAATTGAAGGAACTGGGCCAACCTTGCCATTTCACGAAATGAAACAGTTTGCCACGTCGACGTTCCGTTTTCAAAATCTGCTCCACCGTGTAGTAGTCTTGCTGTGTTTTTACAACAGGCTGTAATTCCGTCTCGTAAAACGTCCCTAGCAACGGTTCCCCTTGAAGATCTTCCAGTTCATAGACTCGCCGCTGTCGGGGTAGGCGCCGTTTAATCAGGAAGTGCTCATCGCTCCAGTTGGGCAAGTAACTTTTCTCGAACTTGCCCTTGACTTTACTGATCCGTACAGGGTCCCCGACCTTGTACACCGCCTTCGTCGTTCGCTGCGATGGCCTGGGGTACAAGACACGCCGGACTTGGGCTTCATTGCGTTGGGTCACGGTAATGGGGGCTCTCTCTATACTCCGATGATAGGCTCGATTGTAACCCCTCACCAGTTTCGGGAGAACATCGATGTACCGCCTTGTATTCTTGTAGGTGAAATATTTATACATACGGCCTTTGAATGTCCTGTTGAACCTTTCCACCACGGAAGCCTTGGTCTCGTTGTACGTATGGAAGAAAAACACCTTCTGTTTCTTGAGAAAGGCTTGGAACGGTCTGTTGAGGAATTCGTGCCTTCGTCGGTTTGCAAATACAAAGGTTTGCGCCCGGTCTTGAAGATGTCTTTGAACGCCGCTATGAGATTCGCCCCCGTTTTCGTCCGGATGGGTACCACCCACGCATACTTGGATAGGATATCGATGCACGTCAAGATATACCGATTCCCATCGTTGTGTTTGGCAAAGGCGCTCATATCGACCAAATCCGCTTGCCACTGGGCATCTATTCCTCCCACGATGACCCGGTTCCGTAGAAAATGGCGACGGACAGATCGATGTAAGGTATAGGTGTCTTGTTTTCTTAACCAATCTCGGACTTGGGCACGTTGTATCCCCTGGGGTTTGGCCGCTCGATAGAGAGCCGACAATGCACTATAGGCCGTCGGACTGTCGGGACTGTAGTATAAGTTATCCAACACCTTCTCCCAGCGCTTCATGGTGACACAATGATGATGGGCCCTGGCTCTATCGTTTATTTATAGCGGGTATATCTTGGGCCGGAGTTTCTTTCTGATTTTCTTCATTGGCTTTCACAGTGTCCACGGTCAATGACCAGTCCAACTCGTCTGATGACCGCTTGATAAACACTTCATCCACATCTACCACGGCATCTTCCAATGCAGACCATAGATCAGGGTGAAGGGTAAAATGCACTGTACCCCCATCTAGCCGAGCCAATTGGGCAAAGAAAGGGCCGCGTCGGATGTACACATCGTGACACAAGTGGATGAGATCGCCGTCCAGTTCACCACACAACACCCGTTTGAATTTGGTCCAGCCCTCCCGGGACAGACGAATGTGAGCCGGGCACGGTTGTGTAGGGTCCGTGTCTCCCACCACCTCCTCCATGATATCGACCTTATCCGCATACACGTGCAGGAAAACCTCGGGGGTCAAGCTGAGATACGCCAGTATCATATGCTCCGCCATGGTCAGTACGTGAATGGTACCAGAGTTGACTGTCTCTCGTATTTATAGGGACAACCCCGTGAGATCAAAAGGATCAGGTGGTCATGTCACTGGGCTGGTTGAGTGTAGCCGGGTAATCAATGGCATCGTCGTCGTCGGGTTCATGTAGTTGTTCATTGGGTTCTGCCGCCGATTCTCTCAGGGCACGAGCCCACTCCAACTCATCTGATGACCGCTCGTCCGGTGTAAACAGCTGGTCCACAATAGGCACCACTTTCTCCAAGGCTGACCACAGAGCGGGGTCTAGGGTGAAGCCTCGCGTGGGGTCTTGGTAGCGGCCCAGGCGTGGGAAGAAAGGTCCACGGTATACGTAGATGGCATTGTCTATGTGGATGAGGTGTCCGTCGAGCTCACCGCTCAACATCCGTTTAAATTTGGTCCAGCCGTCACGAGGTAGTGTCACCGTATTCGATACGGTCTCAGCGGGCGCCCAGCAAATAGCTCCACGGTCTTCCACCAGGGTGACTTTATCTTCATAGACGTGTAACCCCACCTGGGGTGTAAGGGGCAGGATGGCTCGTAGGTCGGATGACATGCTTGGTCCAATGTCGAACGGTGAATGACACACACTCTGTCTGACCCTGGTATTTATAGTGTCAATACCACAGCGCCAGGGTCAATAGGGCACAGACTAGTATGAGGCCAACCAGCCGGCGCTGGTTCCGGCGTGAGCGCTCGTGGTCCATAGCCCGAGCATCAAGGATGGCTGTCATAGTCCAGTAGTGGTGAGTGATGGCACGCCTCTCCATCGAGTGCACTCTGTGGAGGACCGCTTCTGTGAACTCGTTCAGGATCTGGCGTCGTCCCTCGTTGTCGTCGCCATCTGCAAACATGGACCGGACCACTGCTCGGTAACCCGTGAATGAATTCACCACGGTGGCATACTGTAAAATGCGAGTCGCATGGGGCTGGATCTCCGCCATGGCTCTGCAACCGTAGAAATGAAGGTGTAGGATCCAGAGGGACGTGTTTTATAGACCAGATGTAGCTCTACGGGTGTAGTCCGTGATACGTACTATTCTGATGGGTTAGTCCAAAAAAGGGAGCAACAACAACAACACAGATTACAGGTCAATCCTTTTTATTATGCGTGAACATCATAGGAATGCATGTACTGACCTGTCTGTGGGGGGTTTCCCACAATGGCGTTCACCTTCGTGTCTTTTCGGGTACGTCCGTGTCTTTTCGTTAAAGTCCGTGTCTTTTCGGTAAAGTCCGTGTCTTTTCGGATCGGTGACGTCCGTGTCTATCATCCGGGTACTTCGCGTCTGCGCAATGCGGCTCAGTCGTACACCAGTACACCAGTCTCGATCCTCGACTTGGGGTAGAGTGTGCTAAAAATAGATCACCAGCTAGCGTGCTATAAAAGGGGAGCGGCCTTGCCGTTTCATCAGACTCTCTGTCAACCATCAAGATGTTAACTTGCACAACTTGCCAGAAGCAGTTTACTCGCCCAGAAGATTTGCGACGACACGATTCCTCCATCCACAACGGTACACTATATACTTGTATAACCTGCGCACAGTCATTTAATCGTGAGGATCATTTACTGCGCCACGAACGCTCACTCCACGAGGGCGCGAAGGAACAATGTAATGAATGTGGTCAACTCTTCAAACGACGCAGTCAGTTAAGACGACATCAGCGTTTGATTCATGGTCCGTCTCTACGGTTTGGGCGACAACTTCCCACTGAAGAGGAGCCGCGGAAGGTGAGACCCAGTGAAGATAAGCCCGGGGACACGAACGCCACTGGTGATGCGATCACGGAGAGCCCGCCTATACCCACAGTTCAGAAGAGCCTAGATATCCAGCCAGTCCCTAGCATTGCTGTTGCCAGTCATACGCCTGACGACATCGGACATTTTCTGGAAGATGCAGTGGATATTCCTAGCGATCTGTTACAGGACGTCCATCCAGTGAATGACATCGATCGGCGCCAATGGCCCATGATACGGCACATTTTCCACCGTGATCGCCCCATTCCAGATATCTACAATTTTCCACTGACCGACCGCACCCGTCTACGCAGCTACGTGGAAGCCATCTTCAAAGATCAAACTACGGCCTTCAAATTGAATGTCGCTTTCGGGTACATCTTACGTCACAAAAAGACGGACCAGTTACGGTATTATTATGCCAGTAATAACAGCCATGTGTTTGACCAGCCGTTCACCATCATTAACCGGAGGTCACTAGAGACGATGCTGGAGATACTGGACACCGTGGAACACTTGAGATGGGCACATCGTCAACGCCCCAACATACAGTGGGTGGTAGAGAGGGTCACCAATGTCACGTTTTTCCTTACCAAGCTGACCGACCACCCCCATCGGTTGAATGCGTCACCCGCGCACTGATGAATACCATAACATGCCGCACATACTCTCTATGTCTACATGCTGATCGTTGACTTGAGCTCAGTAAACACTTGTACATAATGTGACGGTGCGTTAAATAATAAAACATGGTGTTTGATATTTCAATTTGTTTTGCTGTGAACATACTAAACATACCCAGGGCGGCTCCCCCAGCCTGGGTATGATGTAACATTGGGGATAATAAACTATATAAACCTTGCTGAACTTGTTGTTATTCATGACAACCGCTTTCCGCTATACTTGGATGAAACATATACAGAATTCCCTGTCTACGCATGCGCAGAATGGTGACAACGGCCGAGCCACTAGTCCAGTCAGATGCCCCTTCACGAATGCTTCACATGGATACCTCATACAACTCCATTGGACCATTAGGGACTCCCCTAGATCCCAAAACGTCTATTTCCATACACTTTTCCCACAATTCGCTGCCAGCGCATGCGTAGAATGGTGACAACGCTCGAGCCACTAGTCCAGTCAGATGCCCCCTCACATAGGCTTCAGATGGATACCTCATACAACTCCATCGGCCCATTAGGGGCTCCCCTAGATACCAAAACGTCTATTTCCATACCCTTTTCCCACAATTCCCTGTCTGCGCATGCGCAGAATGGTGACAACGCTCGAGCCACTAGTCCAGTCCGATGCCCCTTCATGAATGCTTCACATGGATACCTCATATGACCCCATCGGCTCATTAGCGACTCCCCTACATGCCAACACGGCTATTTCCATACCCTTGGGCCACCGCGCATGCGTAGAATGGTGACAACGCTCGAGCCACTAGTCGAGTGAGATGCCCCTTCACGAATGCTTCACATTGATACCTCATATGACCCCATTGGTCCATTAGGGACTCCCCTAGCTCCCGAAACGTCTATTTTCATACCCTTTTCCCACAATTCCCTGTCTGCGCATGCGCAGAATGATGACAACGCTCGAGCCACTAGTCCAGTCAGATGCCCCTTCACCTAGGCTTCACTTTGATACCTCACTCGACCCCATCGGACCAGTAGTAACTCCCCTAGCTCCCAACACGGCTATTTCCACCCTTGGGCCACCGCGCATGCGCAGAATGACGCTAGTTCAAACCCGCTAGTCCAGTCAGATGCCCCTTCACCTAGGCTTCACTTTGATACCTCACTCGACCCCATCGGACCAGTAGTAACTCACCTAGCTCCCAACACGGCTATTTCCACTATCGTGCATGCGCAGAATGACGCTAGTTCAAACCCGCTAGTCCAGTCAGATGCCCCTTCACCTAGGCTTCACTTTGATACCTCACTCGACCCCATCGGACCAGTAGTAACTCACCTAGCTCCCAACACGGCTATTTCCATACCCTTGGGCCAACGCGCATGCGCAGAATGACGCTAGTTCAAACCCGCTAGCCCAGTCAGATGCCCCTTCACCTAGGCTTCACTTTGATACCTCACTCGACCCCATCGGACCAGTAGTAACTCCCCTAGCTCCAACACGGCTATTTCCATACCCCTGGGCCACCGCGCATGCGCAGAATGCCGCTAGTTCAACCTCACACCCAGCCCATCAGATGCCCCTTCACCTAAGCTTCACATTGATACCTCACTCGACCCCATTGGACCAGTAGTAACTCCCCTAGCTCCAACACGGCTATGTCCATACCCTTAGGCTACATGAGTTGTCTCCCTTGCGTCAATGTGTGCAGATGGCGCTACGGTCGACGCCGTGATATGGAAAGGGCATCCCCACACCATCCTGGAGCCGCCATTTTGTTTGTTGTTTTCTTGCGGAGATACACGGGACAATAAACACTCGACCCTAGGGTGGTACAGATGCTAGACTGATCCTATTAACATGGTACAACACCTATAGATTATGTTTATTACTATTATATGGCTTAGAGGTTTTTTTGAGGGTAATATTATTAACATGGTACAACACCTATAGATTATGTTTATTACAGGCCGCCATCTTAAACCCACCACCACCTCCATCCCACCAACCACAGCCGCCATCTTAAACCCACCACCACCTCCATCCCACCAACCACAGCCGCCATCTTAAACCCACCACCACCTCCATCCCACCAACCACAGCCGCCATCTTAAACCCACCACCACCTCCATCCCACCAACCACACGCATGCGCACACCGCCCCAAAACCGCCCCAAAACAGGTCGCTGTGACGTCACAAAAGGTTCTGCGCATGCGCAGTGAAGCGCTTTTGGCTCGAAATGCTCGGTGTATACTACTGCCCACTGACTAAAATGGCTTGTCTTTCTGGACACGGAAGTGAAGTTATGGCGGGAAGAGAAGCTATTTATGTCGCACATAATTCCTGTGATTCTATTGGTTGATTTATGTACGACATAAATGATTATTGCCCGACATAATTGTGAATTGGTATGGAGATTAAATCGAAATTAGTATGTAGAAAACTTCTTTTAATAGGGATGAAATCTGAATTAATATGTATATAAAATGATTTGATCTGCATATAAAAACATTTAATACGCATATATAAAACTGCTCTGTGATTGGCTGTGAATATATATGGGCATATATTGGATTTAATATGCATATATATTCGAATATATACGCATACATAATAGAGATATTTGTCCACCACGGCCAACCATACACGTATAATACTTGTGTGTCGTCTGCAGTAGAATTCATTCAAATAATCGGCCTGTGTTGGTCTCTAATCAACCCAGTGTTGAGAAAAAACAAGATATAATCTTACTTCTAACCTGAGGAAGCCATGTTGTCACTGGTATATTCAGTGCTTGTTGGTTCTTACGCGCAAACTATGTTCTCGGCATCTTTCAATACTGATTTCTATAAATGTTTCGCGTTTTGTCCGATAATAAGACACATGTTCCGGAGACCCATACATGCTCAGGGAACGAGTTTATGCCATGATTCTTTCAAAGAATCGGTCTCTAATCAACCTAATGTTGTTAAGTAAAATCTTTCTCTACCGCTTATCTAATCGGTATAGCTTCTCGACGATAAGACATTTGACATTTCCGAGATGTAAACCTACTTCCGCCCTGATATAGCTATGATGTCGTTGGTATATTCAAATTCACGCCTTGGTTGTAAAGTATCCATCAGTCAAAGTCCCATATCTATATCTCTAGAAATATCGGCCATTGACGATTTCGTTGGCGTCACTTTTGATTAACCCGCCTCGTTCGCGAAAACACTCTTATTCTATTATCAACCCTCGGTGAATCCCGTTGACCTAGTGTCGTTACCCTGACGTCAAACAGGGTCGTAGAGGTCAAATGTCATATGTGGAGAAAAAACATCTCTCCTGTTAAAGAGATAGGAAAATTTCATCTCGTTTGACGCGATGTGCTACTGGCATGCCGAACCGGCAACAATAGGCCTGAAATTGAGATCTTCTGATATTTTCGTTTTGATGTTCAACAGCTGTTTTAATAATTTGGGATTTGTGAGTTTTAGATAATCCATAAAAATTACCGCAATACATACTGTTGTTCAGATTTAGTTTCCTGACTATACTAAATTGTATAGTTTGGAGAAGAATTGTTTGTCATTGTTATCCAATAGCTGACTGTAAGTATCGAGAAGCATTAAACTGATTTATTCTGATAATAATCCGAATCCATTATGACCACAGCACCTCCCTTATCGGCTTCCATAATAATGATATTGGTATTGTTTTGTAAGTTTTGAAGTGCTTTTCGCCGTTTGAGGTCTATATTATGTTTTGACGCCTTAATGTCCCTACCAAGTGGTTGTTTAGCTAGGTTGTCCAGAAACTGGCCTAAATGGCTGTCCATTCCTATCGGTTGCCCCTTGTGAGACTTGTTATGCACGAGGGTCTACGGATTGGTGATGAAATTCGCGTAGTCTGAGATTTCTGATAAACTAACGAATATCTTTATCGAGCTCAGAAATATTTTTTTATGGGGTTGCCTGGTGTGACCTAACACATGTAACATGTTTTCTTCTTCTGTAAGTGTATAGGAAGATAAATTAACTCTCGTGCCACCTTGGGCGATTAAGGGTGTAATAAATGATGGGTCAATCAAAACAAATCTCGTCTCCTACATGTAGGCTTATTAGCTCAAATTAACATCCCCCCCCCCCCCCCGCCGCCATCTATAGTCGCATAAAAGTGAACGTTTAAAGTGAAGTTAAATTTCGGACAAGTATAGAGATCAAACTGTAAATAGATAACAAGCCACTAAAATGATTAATGTACATTCTTCTATAACGGGTTTAGCGGAGTGACTCAACTTTGACGATTACAATTAATAGCCGCTCCCTTGAAATGGCTACTAAACCGTGACGGGGACTTAAATTGTGTCATTACTATAGCGCACTGCGACAAATCGCCTTGACGACCCAGTTCATACAACCACCTCGTGCAAAACTTTGACAAATATATACATAGCTTTTTACTTAAGCCTATAAGCCTATACGCTCATAGCGTGGAAAATATAACTTTTTCTGTAAGTATAGTAGGCCTATAGTTATAGCCGGTAGAGTTGCTCTGAGTGGTGCAGGCACTGGTCGCTCATGCCCAATGATTGGTTTCAGACGGATATAGTCTATAATATATATTATCGATAATAAATCACGGGAAGTGATTATCAGAACAACGGGATTCTACCGCGGTATGAAAAAGAAGACCCTAAACAAATATTTTCTTTTCCATGGCGTAGGAAGATGATCTGACCTGTGGGGGACGTCCCCCACAGGTCATTCCGCCCTCTCCGAGTCTATTTCCCGTGGTCTGGAACATTTTCAGAGGTTTCTGTCAGATCTTATTAGACCACTTTTATACTTATAAAAGCGTCTTGAGATACAAATTTGTTGACAGAAAAATTATCGATGAATAAACAACGTACACAATCATAATACACTAGCGATGCGGCAAGCATAAATATTGTAGCTGGAGCTTGAAATATATATATATACTAATAGTATTACATAATTTCCATGCTTTATTCGGTGGAAACTTATTGCATCAGCAATCAACGTTCAGTCAGTCGAATTGTCGATCTCAAAAACTGGGGTGGATTTTAGATCTAAGAGGTGATTCAAATAAGCTTAATTTCAAAGGTTTATTGCATGGTGATATAGAATGACTTAATTATTACTCCGCCAACCGTATGCAATTTCCTGTCTGTGAATATACCAACTCTTCTCCTTGGTAGGCCTTCCGTTCGGGCACCAAAACAATTTCCCTAGTTCCCGAGCACCGTTTTTTTGCACACCCCGGTTTGATTTTATTGCTTCAAAACAGCGCATTGTCTTCTCACTCGCGTCCATTTTGTATGTTGTTCAAATTCTTGTTTAGAGGTAAAATTATAAGTTTGGACCCTCACGGGCAAGGCAAGACCTTATTTGGTATGGACCATCACTGTAAAGGAGGTAGCTCGGTTTAGCGAGGATTTAACTTCCAATGAAATATAAAGTTGGCTGAAATGTTTTCAATTACATAAAGTACAACATTTTGGTGTAATACTTCGAATGATTGCAATGTTTTCGAAGTTATTTGTTTCTTGAATAACTAGTGCCAGTACATTTGTGAGTAAAAGGAAAAAAATGCCCGTTATGAAATTATGTCCGGCTTCTATCTGATAACTTCTGAAAGCCGGGTTTTTTTCTAAAGGAAATCATGCATACCGGAAGAAGGCAAATTCTTTCCTTTCAAAGCGACCAGAACAGCTAGTTTCATTATTAGTTATCGTGGACCAAAGCAAATGAAATAGAAGAGTGAAAATTCTTCCATGCACTTGAGTCAAGCATTTCACTCGAGTGAAGCATTTCACTCAAGTTGAATCAATTCCACTCAAGTTGAATCAATTCCACTCAAGTTGAATCAATTCCACTCAAGTTGAATCAATTCCACTCAAGTTGAATCAATTCCACTCAAGTTGCGTGAGTTATCAACTCAAATTTGAGTGAAATTTGATTGAATTTCACTCAACTTGAGTGGGATGAATTTTCGCTCTTACTTTAGTGAAATTTCACTCAAGTTTTTTGAGAGTACTTCATTGCTCTGTTAATCATAATACTCAATGTATTGTAGTTATTCTGTGTATACAATAAATTTTTCTTCTTTATGCCAATCGAAAACATCTTTCGAACATACATATACAGTTCACTAAAATTTGACTTAAATTCATTCATTTTGTGAGAAATTCACCCACACTTGTGTGATTTATTAACTCAAGTTTGAGTGGGATCAATTCCTACACTGTTATAAATTACCGTTATTTCACAGTAAATGTATGTCAATCGTATATACATCAATCTGTAAATTGAACTGTGATATTTCAGTTGAAACTGAAATGGGTAAACTGTGCACAGACATAACATAAAATTCCTGCTTTTATCTGAAAGAAGGTTGATATCTTTGAACACGAAACGACCAGTTGCAGGAAACAACCGACACCTGCGTTTGCACAACATTCAGAGCATTATCAGAACACGCACTGGGAGGGACGCTTCTGTAAATTACATACAACCTAATTTACAGTTGATTGCCTGTTAACAAACTGTAATTGTAAAATACGGCGTAACGTAATTTTACAGTTGAATGTACTGGCACCTTTTCTGTCAGTACATTTAACTGTGAATTTACGGTGTGATTTATAACAGTGTATTCTTGCTTATGAAAGGAGATGGTACGATATTCGGCATTTTGGCATAAACGTTGGGCGGGTGAAATCGAAAAAATAAAATGTCCTAAAAATAATTTTGTGTAACGACAAGAGAAAACAAGCAGCCAGAGGATGCTAGGTCCCCCGCCAAAATGGCAGCAATATTTATAAGCGCTGTCGGTTTCAGAGGATATTCATGAGGATGGCAACAGCTACTTCACAGGCGTAAGAAGCAGAGGGGTCTTTCCACCTTCCCAGGTTTTGAGATCAACTCCGAATGGCTGACTGAATGTTAATTGCTACTGTAATATATTTTCTTTACCATGTAGCATGAAAATTATGTAACCGAAATGCAACCCCAAGAGACAACTCATGGCATATTATCTGCAAACTAAATTTGACAAGAATATGAAGGCATCCTCAACCTATTGCCCAGAAACTAAATTTAGACTTTGCCACAAGGAGTCGCCACCTGTAGGTGCAAGCAGGCAAAACACAACCCAAATGACATCTCATGTCATGGTATCGGCATATGAACTTTGAGACTCTGAAGAGGGGTCCTCAAGTTATTGCCGGTACTAGATGCCCACCGGTGTTCATGTTATTTGGGGCGGGTCACATATGAATACAAAATTTGAGAATAATCTGATGAGCAGTTGCCAAATTATTGCCCGGAAACAAATTTTTCCACCAGGAGACGCCACCTGTAGGCAGAAGCGGGAAAAATACAATCCCAAGGAACATGGTATCGTGGGGACATCTGCATACCAAATTTGAGAAGAATCCAATGAAGGTCCTCAAGTTATTGCCCAGAAACCAAATTTAGATTTTGACACCAGGTGACGCCACCTCTAGGCGCAAGTCGGTGAAATGCATTATCAAGCAACATCTTATGTCACGGTACATTCATACAAAATTTGAGAAGAATCCGATGGTCAGTTCTCAAGTTATTACCCGGAAACGAATTTGTGATGTTGCCACCAGGTGGCGCCACCTGTGAGTGCAAGTGAGCGAAAGGCAATCCCAAGCAACAGCTCCTGGCATGGTAAATGCATGCCAAATTTGAGAAGAATCCGATGAGCCGCAACGTTTCTCATGTTACCCAGAAAGGTACATAGGATATTTCAAAGAAATTTGACCAAGTGTTTCCAAGTTATCACTTGCAGCATGGAATAATGGAATGAGCTCTAGTGGCGCCACCTCCGGGTGGATTTTGCTGAAACGCATCACCAACCGTGTTTTGTCGAAGGGAATGCATTTACCAAATTTCGAAGAAATCCGACAAATTGTTCGAAAGTTATCGCTTCCGAAGGATTTGAACAAACATGAACGGACATGCATTAAAGATTGGAACAAGACCCAGTGGCGCCACCTTCAGGCGGATCTTGCTGAAACGTAATACCAGCGACGTCTTGTCGCAAAGAATGCAGATGCCAAATTTCGGAGGAATCCGACAAAGCATTTAGGAGTTATCGCTTACGAAGTATTTGCACGGACATGCACGGACATGCACTAAAGATTGGAAGAAGACCCAGTGGCGCCACCTACAGGCGGATCTTGCTGAAACGTAATATCAACAGACGTCTTGTCGCAAAGAATGCAGATGCCAAATTTCGGAGGAATCCGACAAAGCATTTAGGAGTTATCGCTTACGAAGTATTTGCACGGACATGCACTAAAGATTGGAAGAAGACCCAGTGGCGCCACCTACAGGCAGATCTTGCTGAAACGTAATATCAACAGACGTCTTGTCGCAAAGAATGCAGATGCCAAATTTAGGAGGAATCCGACAGAGCATTTAGGAGTTATCGCTTACGAAGTATTTGCACGGACATGCACGGACATGCACTAAAGATTGGAACAAGACCCAGTGGCGCCACCTACAGGCGGATCTTGCTGAAACGTAATACCAAGAGACGTCTTGTCGCAAAGAATGCAGATGCCAAATTTCGGAGGAATCCGACAAAGCATTTAGAAGTTATTGCTTACGAAGTATTTGCACGGACATGTCCGTGCATGCACGGACACATAGAAGCAAGACCCCAGTGGCGCCACCTACAGGCGGATCTTGCTGAAACGTAATACCAAGAGACGTCTTGTCGCAAAGAATGCAGATGCCAAATTTCGGAGGAATCCGACAAAGCATTTAGAAGTTACTGCTTACGAAGTATTTGCACGGACATGTCCGTGCATGCACGGACACATAGAAGCAAGACCCCAGTGGCGCCACCTACAGGCGGATCTTGCTGAAACGTAATACCAAGAGACGTCTTGTCGCAAAGAATGCAGATGCCAAATTTCGGAGGAATCCGACAAAGCATTTAGAAGTTATTGCTTACAAAGTATTTGCACGGACATGTCCGTGCATGCACGGACACATAGAAGCAAGAACCATTTTAAAGTCCCCGGGCGCGTTGCGGCGGGGGACAATAACTGTACACAATATGTGAAACTTCTAGCTTGATTGCGTTACGATTAGAGTTATGACATGCTATATCTTGAGAAAAAGGTCTAAATCGAGTCATTTACCATTGAACCAAAAAGATTTTCAGCAGTAAAGATATAATACCACCGAACATCACCGAAGGGGTCCTTCGAGTCTTAACGTGTATGTAAATGATTAGATTTATACCTTATTCACGAAATAGCACATGCTGCGGATTTCAATTTCATGCCATAACTATAATCCAAAGCAATCGAGCTAGAACTTTCACCTACCGTGTACATATATTTTATCTTGCCATTTTAAACACAATTATATTTAGAACAATTTATTTTTCGATTTCAACCGCCCACGTATAGACCAAAATGTCGCCTTGTCGTCCCATCTCCTTTCACTCAATTTGTTTTTAGGGTAATATCTGGAGGCAACTCATCGTGGTCAAATCCTCTGTAAATCGCGCCATATCCTTTTGTTCGAAACGTATCCTCGGTTATTTGTCCCTGTTAACATTTTTAATCCCGAATCGATCTATTTAATTTGACAACAGGCGCTCATCAATATTCTCCCTGATACAAAACGGAAGGACCAAGGGCCCCGAAGCACTCACGTAAGTAGTATAGAAAGAGCAAATATACTAGTATGTGTGGAAGGTAAATTGGGGAGGGATGTAACTTCCGGTGCTAGGTTACTTCTGATGCGAGATCACTTCCGAGCAACTATAAACCATGTTAACGGTTAGACGTCGACTGTGTACGTTCTTTGTGCTAGGGGTGCTTTTATGGACGCACCGCATGTGACGCCCACCAACGCTTGGCTTAATACCTCAATGACACAGGGAAAGCTCGGAAGCCCTGACTGGTCTCAATGATAATGATCACGTGATATTTCATGAAATTGACACTAATTCATCGTGAGGCATTGGAGCCGTCTTTACATCTTAAAACTCGTCTCCGTCGCCTAAACGCTCGTCTTAACGCCATGACGTCATCGCACACACATGCGTTGACCATTGTCTCAACTTTGATGGAAGTGACTTCATCGCTGAAAGTGAGGTATACACTTGCGTGCGATGACGTCTTTTCCGGCGATGACGTCACTTCCGACGACGATTCAACTTACGGCGATAACGTTCCATCCGGTGATGACGTCACTTCCAGCATGTGTGTGGGCGTCACTGCGTCACGATGAATTTAGATCGATTCCCTAGGAGATATCACGTGATCATTCACACGAATCAGATCTTCCGAGCTGTTTCTCTGGGGCGTTGAGATATTAAGCCGCGGTTGATTGTGAGAGACTATCGACTGATATTGAGAGCCTACTCACTGACATTCAGGCTGAAAGCTCAGGCGCTGATATTCAGGCTACCTCACAGGAGAGTCAGAGTGAGGAAGACGAAGAACGCAGCTTTTGGGATCGTATCGTGACAGCGGCTATTAATACACACGCCGCGGCTATCAATGACGCCGGACAGGATAACTTACAACAGGCTTATATCGACATGCTTGCCCATATCAGAAAACAGCCACGACCCTCTATGAACAGCACAGCTTGTTTTCGCTAGAAATGAAGAAAGATCCTAGGCATAGATCTATCATAAAAACCAAGCGTCACTTGGAAGAGAATACACGGTTACCGCCCATCGAGGTCCTGTGATGTCTAGCACTGTAATATCACTTGCCTTTATTGTACCATGTAAGCGTCTTGTTTGTATCGTGTGTGCTGTCCTCAGTGTTTCATATGGTGGATGGAGGATGTCTGGTTCCATGCTGCTTCAAAGATTTCTTCTTTGAAGTAGCAGGAACGTAACTGGGCTGGGTAGTGCTTAGTCGGTTCGTCGCGATATAGCAGAAATATTGTTGAAAGCGACGTTAAATTCTATTCACTCACTCACCCCCTTAGAAATGCAGTCAAAGTTTGAAAAGAGCAAGAACGAACATGACCGAATACTGGCACATCACAAGGGTGGTTTCTCATGGGACAAGGTCGAAAATGGTAGAAGCTATGCCGAACAAGGGCGGCTTCTCAAGTGTAGGCTTCTCATTGGACACGAGTAACCATGATGGTGGCACGAAAAGACACCATTATAATATAGATATGTATAGGTATGTCTGTATGGGATCCTATCTCTGAACGTTAGGGCGTCACGTTGTTGAGGCGCGTTACAACGGTGTAATAATTAACCCCCAAACGGATTCAAACCAGTTCAAACAGGTGAAAACCAGTCCCACTTTTTAAGTGTTTGGTCGAAGCTTCTCTCTGGGCTTCAATATGACACCATGCGCTCCACATCAGGACCCATGGTGGTCCATAGAACGCCCGAACACTCTCATGTGCATGCGAACATGCCCTTTCTTCACTATTACTCGATTGCGCATGCGCACTATGATCTCGCCGGTCAACATAGATAGCACTCCAGTCTTATTTTATACTACACGAGCTTCAATACGACACCATGCACGCCACATCTGCTGAATAATTGGCCTATACATCGCCCAAAATGCCCTTTCTCTTCTATTCGACAGTACATGCGCACCATGACGTCATCGGCCAACGTGCATAGCAGCCCCGTCTCATTCTAAACCACGAAAGCTTCATTAAGACACAATGAGACCTACCTATCGCCAAACACTCCAAAAACAGACTTTCTTTTGTCTACTACACTCCGAGTACGCACGGGCACCATGATGTCACGGGTCAACGTAACGTCCCTGCGACCCCTCCGGTTTTACTTTACGGCGTGATTCCGGTATTCCACTACATACCCGCACCTTGAATATGGACGCCTGGTACGATTAGTGCCAAGTGCGCACCAGAAAATGCGGTTTTTTCTACTGATGACCTCACCGATGACGTCACAGTCACGTGCATTCTACACCCCGAGCGACCCGTTGCACTCCGGGATCCAAGGTCGTCCAAGGGAAAAGGTCAACCTCATGATCGAAGGTCAACCCAATACACTTCTACCACACTTACCGATACACTTCATCTTTACGCTTCAATTAGGGGCGATGGATTTATTCTATATATACTACTTCGATTGGACATCTTTGTGGAGAACGACAACTAAAGCAACAACCTCATCACAGGGTCTACAGAGTCTGAAAGCGATCGAGTATTTGTGATTGTATCAGTCTAAGCAGACGTAGCTGACGTAGTGTTTAACAACTTTTGACCGGCCAGCTCAATATCAAAATTGGGAATTTTCCAAACAGTAGAGCGATAAAGGGGCACTTTTTATTGCCAAACTTCAATCACAGTTAACGTATCATGTACTAAATGTACCCTTAGCATATTTGGAACAATAAACTCAACGCTTTTTGTGTTCAGCGATGAACGACCCCTACCCAAGTTTTCAAGGGGATGATGTAGTGGCAAATGTTTGAAAGTTCTGTGATAGGAAAGGGTCTCTTATTCGGTGTATTCTGCTTGAATATAGTAAATCATACATCAAAATGTTCCTTATCCCCCTTGAATGTGTGTTCAAATAACTAGATTTAGACCTTTTTTTACGAAATAGCCCATGCTGTGGATTTCAATTTCATGCCATAACTATAAATAAATAAGCAATCGATCTAGAACTTTCACATACTGTGTACATGTATTTTGTCTTGCCGTTTTAAACACAATTATTTTTAGGACAACTTATTTTTCGATTTCAACCGCCCCACGTATGGACCAAATGTCGCCTTGTCGTACCATCTCCTTTCACTCAATTTGTTTTGTGGGTAATATCTGGAGGCAACTCATCGTAGTCAAATCCTCTGTAAATCGTGCCATATCTTTTTGTTCGAAACGTATCCTGGGTTATTTGTCCCTGTTAACATTTTAATCTCGAATCGATCTATTTAATTTGACAAAAGGCGCTCATCAATATTCTCCCTGATATAAAACGGAAGGACCAAGGGCCCCGAAGCACTCACGTAAGTAGTATAGAAAGAGCAAATATACTAGCATAAGTGTGGAAGGTAAATTGGGGAGGGATGTAACTTCAGGTGCTAGGTTACTTCTGGTGCGAGATCACTTCCGAGCTACTATAAACCATGTTGACGGTTAGACGTGACTGTGGACGTTCTTTGTGCTAGGGGTGCTTTTATGGACGCACCGCATGTGACGCCTACCAACGCTTGGCTTCATACCTCTATGACACGGGGAAAGCTCAAAAGCCCTGATTGGTCCCAATGATAATGATCACGTGATATTCCATGAAATTGACACTAATTCATCGTGAGGCATTGAAGCCGTCTTTACGTCTTAAAACTCGTCTCCGTCGCCTAAACGCTCGTCTTGACGCCATGACCTCATCGCACACACATGAGTTGACCATTGTCTCAACCTTGATGGAAGTGACTTCATCGCCGAAAGTGAGGTCATCGCATAAAAGTGTATATGCGTGCGATGACGTCTTTTCCGGCGACGATTCAACTTACGGCGATAACGTCCCATCCGGTGATGACGTCACTTCCAGCATGTGTGTGGGCGTCACTGCGTCACGATGAATTTAGATCATTCACACGAATCAGAGCTTCTGAGCTGTTTCTCTGGGGCGTTGAGATATTAAGCCGCGGTTGATTGTGAGAGACTATCGACTGATATTGAGAGCCTACTCACTGACACTCAGGCTGAAAGCTCAGGCGCTGATATTCAGGCTACCTCGCAGAAGAGTCAGAGTGAGGAAGACGAAGAACGCAGCTTTTGGGATCGTATCGTGACAGCGGCTATTAATGCACACGCCGCGGCTATCAATGACGCCGGACAGGATAACTTACAACAGGCTTATATCGACATGCTTGCCCATATCAGAAAACAGCCATGACCCTGAACAGCACAGCTTGTTTTCGCTAGAAATGAAGAAAGATCCTAGGCATAGATCTATCATGAAAATCAAGCGTCACTTGGAAGAGAATACACGGTTACCGCCCAGCGAGGTCCTGAGTTGTCTAGCACTGTAATATCACTTGTCTTTATTGCACCATGTAAGCGTCTGTGTATTGTGTGCTGTCTTCAGTGTTTTATAGGGTGGATGGAGGGTGTCTAGTTCCATGCTGCTTCAAAGATTTCTTCCTTGAAGTAGCAGGAACGCAACTTGGCTGGGTGATGTTTAGTCGGCTCGTCGCGATATAGCAGAAATATTGTTGAAAGCGACGTTAAATTCTATTCACTCACTCAACCCCTTAGAAATGCAGTCAAAGTCTGAAAAGTGCTGTTCATGTTGCCGCTACAGTATCCTGAGCTACCCCGAAGACTCTTGGATGTGGATCTACGCAAACGGATCATGAACATGGGGAAGAACGAACATGACCGAATACTATTACAAGCGTCTAGTCCGTCATTCATAATTCAGCCGTCGTCCATTAGAGAATATCCGCGTCCATAATCCAAAGACCTATTCCATATTCCATATAATAGTATTAGCACCAAATTCAAAAAGACAATCATAGTATACATAAACATAGGCTTGTTTCCTGCAAGAGAGAAGCGGTCAACAGTTTTCAATGATGCCGGCAAGACATCATGATGTTCCAAAAATATCAAATCCGTATCGCTGATCAGTATTCTTAATCCATAATATTCGTTGTAAAGTCGCCATCTAAAGAATGATGTATCTCAGTCACGCTTTGATTGTGACTGTTCATATGAGTACCATGAGGATCTTGGAGTACATGGGTTCATACGGCCCCTAGCCCCGGGTTAGGCGGAATTAGACACATCACAAGGGTGGTTTCTCGTGGGACAAGGTCGAAAATGGCAGAAGTTATGCCGAACAAGGGCGGCTTCTCAAATGTAGGCTTCTCATTGGACACGAGTAACCATGATGGTGGCACGAAAAGACACCATTATAATATAGATATGTATAGGTGTGCCTGTATGGGATCCTATCTCTGAACGTTAGGGCGTCACGTTGTTGAGGCGCGTATTGATGGGTTATCGCGTTACAACGGCGGCGCGGTCTCCATAATTAACCCCCAAACTGATTCAAACCTGTTGAAACAGGTGAAAACCAGTCCCGCTGTTTATGTATTTGGTCGAAGCTTCTCTGTGGGCTTCAATATGACACCATGTGCTCCACATCAGGACCCATAGTGGTCCATAGATCGCCCGAACACTCTCATGTGCATGCGAACATGTCCTTTCTTCACTATTACTCGATTGCGCGTGCGCACTATGATCTCGCCGGTCAACATAGATAGCACTCCAGTCCTATTTTATACTACACGAGCTTCAATACGACACCATGCACGCCACATTTGCTTAATAATTGGCCTATACATCGCCCAAAAATGCTCTTTCTCTACTATTCGACAGTACATGCGCACCATGACATCATCTACCAACGTGGATAGCACCCCCGTCTCATCCTAGACCACGAAAGCTTCAATAAGACACAATGAGACCTACCTATCGCCAAACACTCCAAATACAGACTTTCTTTTGTCTACTACACCCCGAGTACGCACGGGCACCATGATGTCACGGGTCAACGTGACGTTCCTGCGACCCCACCGGTTTTACTTTACGGCGTGATTCCGTTATTCCACTTCATATCCGCACCTTGAATATGGAGGCCTGGTACAATTAGTACCAAGTGCGCACCCGAAAATGCGGTTTTGTCTACTGA
Organism: Hanleya hanleyi; assembly: GCA_036873755.1. Taxonomy (NCBI): domain Eukaryota; kingdom Metazoa; phylum Mollusca; class Polyplacophora; order Lepidopleurida; family Hanleyidae; genus Hanleya; species Hanleya hanleyi. Next base: position 27,340 of record JAVTVY010018856.1, on the reverse strand, counting down.
TGATGACCTCACCGATGACGTCACAGTCACGTGCATTCTACACTCCGAGCGACCCGTTGCACTCCGGGATCCAAGGTCGTCCAAGGGAAAAGATCAACCTCATGATCGAAGGTCAACCCAATACACTTCTACCACACTTACCGATACACTCCATATTTACGCCTCAAATTAGGGGCGGTGGATTTATTCTATATATACTACTTCGGTTGGACATCTTTGTGGAGAACAACTAAAGCAACAACCTCCTCACAGGGTCTACAGAGTCTGAAAGCGGTCGAGTATTTGTGACTGTATCAGTCTAAGCAGACGTAGCTGACGTAGTGTTTAACAACTTTTGACCGGCCAGCTCAGTATCAAAATTGGGACTTTTCCAAACAGTAGAGCGATAAAGGGGCACTTTTTATTCCCAAACTTCAATCACAGTTAGCGTATCATGTACTAAATGTACCCTTAGCATATTTGGAACAATAAACTCAACGCTTTTTGTGTTCATCGATGAACGACCCCTACCCAACTTGGGAATCTTTTCAAGGGGATGATGTAATGGCAAATGTTTGAAAGTTCTGTGATAGGAAAGGGTCTCTTATTCGGTGTATTTTGCTTGAATATAGCAAATCATACATCAAAATGTTCCTTGTTCCATGCAGAATCCCACCATATCATGTTTGACATGTAGGTATATCTTGATAAAGAAAAAACAATTGTTCTTGAGACTGCCAGCAGAAGTCCAGAAATAATAAACACACTATTTGTAAAATATATTGAAAAATTCTATATTGTCTGTGGGTCCGTGTAACCTTGCACAGTTCAATTTTCGTTTTTCGTTTTTGGTTTCTCAGAATCAAAAATTGAAATTTGACCGTCAATTTTCGTTTTTTGTTTCTGTAATCTCCAAATCAAAAATTGAAATTTGATCGTCAATTTTCAATTTTCGTTTTTTGTTTTTGTGATCTCAAAATCAAAAATTGAAATTTGAACGTCAATTTTCAATTTTTGATTTTGGGATTACAAAAACAAAAAACGAAAATTTATATTTGACGGTCAATTTTCAATTTTCGTTTTTTGTTTTGCTTCACGTAAAAATGAAAATCAAATATTGAAAATTGCCTCATCTTTTTGTCCGTTTTTCGTTTTTTGATTTTAACTTTGACGTAGCAATGTTAAGTTCGCACGTGAACGAGCTATGATGTCACTTCCGGTACGACGAGTAGAATAGAAAACGCAAATCGTGTCGTATAAGAGGTGTGGAGCGTGAGAGGCATGTGGCCCACCAGGCCATCCTCGGGAGCCAGTTGATCGATTTGTTAGGGTATCTATACATGGCCTTGGTTCGTTGCCCACGGTAGTTCTGGATAAAAAAGATCAAGGGGTATCCTCTAATTTAAAATAACCTCGGGGGATGAAATGTTCGAGATTGAGGATACGACTCAAGAATTCACTCGAATCACCAAAAATGTCCAGGTAAACCCTGCGCGTGGATTCACGATTTACCTGGACCTGTGAAGATGCACCAGACAGATCTGGATAGGTGGCATCCCGCTGTTCTCATTGGTTATTGTCATTGAGGTCTGAGCCAATCAGGACGCAGTCTTAGATATTCTCATTTCTAAAAATAGATGTTTAGAGCACTACAAAAGCGAACAGCATTCATGCACACAACCGTCATTTGTTATTGATTTGAAATATAGTATTTATAAAGATACCAACAAAGATTTCATACCAATAACAGTAAGAATCGCGGTGATGGGCCGCGAAATCCGTATATGGCAAGCGGCCCGTAAACCACCATTTCAAACAAGCACACAATCGCCACGTTTGATGCCAGACGTCTGAATGCTTCAACGCTTCCGGTTCAATCTTCATTCTCTATTTTTGGGACCTGGGTCGTTGGAGCGTTCAGATGCCTGTCAACGTTCAGCATCAAAAACGCTTCAACGCTTTAAGTGCGGGAAGTTCCTTTGGGGGTTATGATTAGGGTACCCAAGTATTTATTATTCTACCCTGAAACTCCCATGTGTATCAACCCCGTTGTTCTCCATATAATATTTCACACCTGCTGCACGAATGCCTACTCGCTTCTGCACATGCGCAGTTGGCCCTTTATAATCTATCTCGAATGTCTGGCTCCAGGGATCTATAGTGTAGTGAAGCCCCCATATCTTTTCCCCTGCTGGTTTTCCATATTATGCTCCACACCTGCCTAAACAATCCGATTTGCGCTTTCTATACTACTCCGCAGATCGAAAGTGACATCATAAGCCTTGCGCGTGCGTACTTAACACTGACGCGTCAAAAGCTAAAATCAAAAAACGAACATGAGATTGATCTAATCAAAACCCCTCGGCTTTCCCCAAGTGACTGAGACCCATGTGTAGTGTGAATTGGGGAAGAGATAGTTCTATGTGGGATGATCAAGATATACCGGTAGTTGGTTACATTCAGGCATATAGGACAGAAACAGAAAAATTATATGTCTGTAAAGGGGCATAACTCTGTAAAATATGGGTCGAGGGGAGCCACTTTCGATAGGCGTCTGACTTAGCACTCTGTAAAATAAAAACAGAGAGGAATAAGCTGTACCAGACACGGATCTGCAGCTATAACTTATACTTTCAGCTACAGATAACAAAATCGGAGATTATTATATCCAAAAGGGGCATAACTCCATAAGCCAAGGCGAGTAATGCTTTGTTGACTTGTAGAATACAGCAATATAAATAAGTTTCCAAAATATAGTACCTATACCGAACACAATTCTGCAGATATAGTTGGTTACATTCAGGCATATAGGACAGAAATAGAAATTAACATATTAGTAAAGGGCATAACTCTGTAAAGTATGGGCCGAGTGGAGCCACTTTCGATAGGCGTCTGACTTAGCACTACTGTAAAATAAGAACCGAGACGAATAAGCTGTACCGAACATGGATCTGCAGATATAACTTGTACATTCAACTACAGATAACAAAATCGGAGATTATTACATCCGAAAGGGTCATAACTCCATAAGCTGAGGCGAGTAATCCTTTGTTGGCTTGTAGAATACAGCAATATAAATATGTTCCCAAAATATAGTAGCTATACCGAACACAGTTCTGCAGATATAGTTGGTTACATTCAAACATATAGGACAGAAATAGAATTTAATATATCTGTAAAGGGGCATAACTCTGTAAAATAAGGGCCGAGGGGAGCCACTTTCGATAGGCGTCTGACTCAGCACTCTGTAAAATAAAAACCGAGACGAATAAGATGTACCGAACACGGATCTGCAAATATAACTTGTACATTCAACTACAGACAACAAAATCGAAGATTATTACATTCAAAAGGGGCATAACTCCATAAGCCAAGGCAACTAATCCTTTGTTGGCTTGTAGAATACAAGAATATAAATAAGTTTCCAAAATATAGTAGCTATACCAAACACAGTTCTGCAGATATAGCTGGTTACATTCAAGCATATAGGATAGAAACAGAAATTCATATATCTGTAAAGGGGCAGAACTCTGTAAAATATGGGCCGAGGGGGGCCACTTTCGATAGGCGTCTGACTTAGCACTAGATAAATAAGTGTTGAAAATTTCGTGGTTGTGTCTCAAGCGGTTTTGCCTAAAATGCGGTAACGGACGGACGGACGTACGGACAGACGGACAGACGGACGGACGTACATGGCAACGACAATACCCCGAGGCCAAAATGGCCGAGGGGTAAAAACGGACAAGTCGAAGCAATTTTCAATATTTGATTTTCATTATTGCGCGAAGTAAAACGAAAAACGAAAATTGAAAATTGAATGTCAAATTTCAATTTTTGATTTTGAGAAACCGAAAACGAAAAACAAAAATTGAAATTTGACGGTCAATTTTCAATTTTTGATTTTGAGAAACCAAGAACAACAAAAAAATGAAAATTGAATTGTGCAAGGTTACACGGACCTCTGTGCCACAACAAAGACTATATAAGAAAAAATTGGTTTTAAAGATTTTGTATCGTTTACTATGTCAACATAATTGTCGAAGGCAATAATGATTCGTTCCAGCCAATATAAAGGACAGTCAAAACCTGTGTCGAGTTATCCAAGACAGGTGTGTGTGTCACACCCTTGTAAACTAACCTGCATTAGTTTGTAAAAAGCTGATACATCTAAACCAGTTTGCGCAGTCAGTAAGGGAAATGCGCTGGATTCTTACTATTCAATCCCCAACTGCCTATTTTGGTCCATTTATTCGCATCAAATTATAATTGTCTCTGGTCCTTAAAGTGAACGTAAAGGCTGTGACAACATACACGCGATGTTGAAGAACTATATTAAAAGTATCAGTTGGCAGCAACAAATATTTTTTGTGATTTTTTCTCTTCCGAAAAAATAATTCCAAACACCGGAATAATTGACTGGTGCAACAGTCGACTGGAGTCCGCCATCTTCGTCTATTTATTAGCCTTGCGCCAATGAAAACGCTTCCTTGTAGCACGTGATATTTTCCTGTGACGTAGTATCACTTTGTTGTGGCTTTACTGTAACACGAATTGTAATGGCGGAGGTGGGGGGGGCTCGGTTGTTTCAAGCGTGTTTTGACTGTGTTGCGTGTCTCCAGCAAGTGTTTACCGAGCTGAAACTTGTCAGGGCGCAGTGATGGCAAGCAAAATACATCCGTCTCGGGTTCTCCTCTGCTACCGCTACAGTCGGATAAGTTATCATTACACAGATTCCCGTTAGGGAAGCCGGGACTCAAACAGTGGCTGCACAACATCGGCAGACTAGACTGTACTCCAACCGAGAAATCTGTGCTGTTTTCGGTCTATTTTAAAGCCGAATGTTTCCAACCTGACCTCTACGGAAGGCTGATGTTGACGCCCAGCAGGAGAGCCAGGAGGCGAAGGAAATTAAACTTTAAAGAAGATGCAATCCCAACAGAATTGTCGCATCGTAGATCAAAGACACCGAGATCAACAACATCGATTCAGAAACGTCAGAGTGTGGAAGTTCTAAACTTTTAAGTGAGGTAAAAATAATTTTATTACCGTTTGGCGGGACAGAGACACTGCGAGATAGGCATATTATACGAAGTGTCGAAATCTGGGTCTTCGATAACATGTTTACATGCTTACTGCGCTTTCTAACTCCACAAAGTGGAGAGCTCCCAAGGTGATACGACGTCACTGCTCTGAGGTGAGATAGCCAACATGGCTGCTGCCGGGGAACAATAAAACAACAGAGATAATTTCGTTCCTACTCGGTGCAAAAAAATCCCCAAAAATATTTGTTGCTGCTGTTTGATACTTTCATTGTAGTTCTTTCCCACAGAGTGCATGTTGCCTCAGCCTTTACGTTCACTGCATAATGAATTGCCAATTGATATACATCTGTGATTTGATCCACATGTCGGGTAGGCTCTGTTCACACAAAATTTCTAGACAGAGACAATTACTAATAAAGAAAAAATTATTTAAGATATGTCCGATAACAATTTTCATATCTATAACCTAGTCTTTGTTGTAGCACACACTATACAGATTTTTTAAAAATGTTATTCAATGTTGTGTGTTTAATGTTTACGGACTTCTGCTGGCAGTCCTAAGAACAATTGTTTTAGGGATTTTTATTCATGTAGATATACCTGCATGTCAAAATTGTTATGGTGAGATTCTTCAAGGAACATTTTGATGTATGACCTTACTATATTCAAGCAGAATACACCAAAATAAGAGACACTTTCCTATCACACGACTTTCAAAATTTGCCACTACATCATCCCCTTGAGACCTTTCGGAAAAGATGTTCCACATCAGTGAAAGTATGACATATAAGTTGTTCCTTTATGGAGGAGATAAATGAAGTTTGGAAGCGCACATATCAATTCATGTCGGAGACGAAACAAAAATTGAACCGACGCATTGCTTCTATAAAATAATTTTATTATTATTTTGTATAAAAAAATGAGTGGCTTTGAGAAAAACAGAATGACTTTCAGTCTTTTTTGGTGTCAAAAAAAATTAGCGAATGTAAATTGGTTTATGGCACAGACTTCAAATGTCAACTGCTCCAACGCTTGAAATAAAATGTATTTTTTTAATTAAAAGTGTCAAATCTATATATGTAGAAAAGAGGATTGCACCATATATTCTTCTTCACCTATCCGTCATCATCTTGACAAACTCTGAAAACATAAAAATAAGGCATTGTCTGTAAATCGGTACATGTGAATGAATATCTGAATAACACCTTGCTATAGTCTGTCTATTATAATGTACAACGAGCTGAACTCTACAAAATGACTATACCAGTACTTCGTGATATTGATAATATATCTCACTTGAAATAACTTTGTAATTATCTCCATATAAAACTCCAGTACTGTTGATTCATACCGGGGCTCAATTACATAAAGAGACGTCATGATACATTCGTGTTCACTAGCACAAAGGTCATTGATGCCGTATGAAGTAATAACAGGCGGTCCGTGTGAGTGTCGCTTATATATCTCATTCCCAGTGAAATTGCCGAATGATAAACCGGATTACACGTCTATGACCGTACACGGCATCAATGACCTTTGTTCTAGTGAACACCTATGTAATTGAGCCCCGTACATGAAACAACTGTACTTGAGTTTCATATGGAGAGAATTAGTTATTTCAAGAGTGATATATTATCGATATCACAGGTGATCATTTTTAGAGTTCAGTTTGTTCTGCTCAATGCAAAAAAAATAAATTATTCAGAGTTATCTATTGATTTTTGACAATCTCCAAAGTAGACGAATAATGAAAATGAATAGACTTTAAAACCGAAATTCTGATGTCCGAGAGCTTATATGGACCAGCTTCCAATCCCGATTTAAATAGTTGCTTTGGTTCGGTAACCATGACTTCCGAGGATGCAAATTTATGAAATTGATTTAATCTTACCATCATAATTTACTTGTCCATCTCCATCGACATCAGCTTCTCTGATCATTTCGTCTACTTCTTCATCTGTTAATTTTTCTCCCAAATTTGTCATCACATGTCGTAATTCTGCCGCACTAATGAAACCATTTCCGTCTTTGTCAAATACTCTAAACGCTTCTTTGATTTCTTCCTCACTATCCGTATCTTTCATCTTCCTCGCCATCATCGTGAGAAATTCTGGGAAGTCAATTGTTCCATTGCCTATATGGATAAGCAATGAAATATTACAGAGACGGGAATAAAGATCAGATGACACAAGGCATGAACTGGCCTGGGGGTGGAGGGGGTGGAGGGCACCAATTTCTTTACCCGCGGGTAGACTCACCTAACCTAAGTCACACATGTACAGCTAATCATATCGTAGTTAGTTGTATCGTCGATATATGGCGGAAATAGCGCTGAATAGATCCATCTATATCTCACGACCAATATACTCACATTTCTGTATCAAGGTTGGTGAAAAAGGACGAGTGACTCCAAGAGTAACATCAGGTTGGATATAAAAACCTGGCAGTGCATATCGTATTAAGCATAAACCAAGTAAGTTTTAAGCCTATTGGAGAAGTACTACCCTGACAATGCATGTATGTTGACGGACTAAGGTAAAGCGCCCTAAATATGACACAGATGATCAAAACGAGGTAAAGAACTACATTGTATACCATGATGCACATCTGCTAGATACTAAGCATGTTCCCTGTAAGTTTTGAAGTTGCCCATCAAATAGTTATGTAGTGATCCAAGTATGGACTGTAGAAGAAATAGTTTACATGTGGGATAAAGGGCCATAACCCTGCGGAAAATCAATGAAACGGGTTAGAAACCTGACAGTGCACATCTGGAATGTACTAAGCATTCTCCATATAAAATTTTCCTGTTGACTCATCGAATAGTAACAGAGATATGGACCTCACAAGAAATTGATGACGAACGGGCTACCGGACGGACGCTACGACGTACATGTCGATTACAAGACCCTGCAGCCGAGTGGGCTGAAGGGGGAGGCGGGGGGCAAAAAATCGAGAACACACCGTAATACAAAAGGCCGACCAAGTTGCACTTGTTGATATCAGCTGATATTGAGTCATAAATTTGACTTCGTAATGCAAATCTTTTCGCCACTTCAGTGGGCCTTCCCCCCGACATTTCGGTTTCAAAATGCATATACAAGTAACTGTGATTCCAAGATACAACATCGTTACCAGGAATGCACGACCACCAACTGAACAGACACGCCCGACTGTTATTCCACTTTAAGCTGGAGTGTTTGACTGCGGTCGTGTCAGTCCTTGCATGCTTTCCCAAAGCATCCTTTCTTTCATTGACATCTCGCCAAATTAAAGTTAAGGTACTAATATATCAATTAAGGTATGAGCATTCTCATGGAGTCAAATAATATACTTCCTAATGTCAGATATAACCTCTGTTTGCACTGTTTGATCAGTATGCCACAGCTAACTAAGATGTTATACCGTGTGTTCTTGTGTAATAATTTAGCACAAAACTTGTTAATTCTTTTACAAGATATAATGGGCGCATTTCCCAACTCGTACGCAGATACAAGCTCCCTGTGTCGATCAAAATCGATAAAGACCGAATACGGATGCGTGCAGCGTTTTTCTGCAAAGTGCAGTCAGAGGATGTTTAGGAATCACAAACTCTGACAATGGATTAATGTGTATTAGCAGATCGACCCTTTTATACATAACAGGACAATTCATGCCAGTTATCACTTGTCGAATATATTTCCCCGTATTTTAGTACAGGGAGAACTGAGACAAAGACTACCCAGAGACAATCTCAGTAAACTCAGATATAACATCACGGGTTTCCCCTGATTTACCATCTTGGTTTAGCTGGATTGGCCCAGAGATTGCCTTTTCGGACCAGCCACCTTAGCCAGTGTTGTTCAGTGAAGCGTGTCGAATGGTATTGTAGGAAGGTCTCATTGCGGCATTGAAACTTACCATCCGTATCTACTTCATTGATCATATCTTGTAATTCTGCCTCTGTTGGATTTTGTCCTAGTGATCTCATAACGGTTCCCAATTCTTTCGTTGTTATGGTTCCATCACCGTCCTTATCAAACAAGGAGAATGCCTCCTTGAATTCTGGAAAGAGCCAAGAAAAACACTTTATAATAGTCCGGACCACTGCATCAGTAAAGAGCAAGCCCGTTCATTGGTTTCGATATCGACGGGGAAGGGTGAACGGGAGAGTTCTGGGTGAAGGTAGAAAGTTGTACAACTGTTCAATATGGTGTTCTATTTGTGCCAATTTGATCTCGCGCGTCGACTTGCAAAAGTCGACGCACGACGCGCGACGCGAAAAGTCGACGTCGTGATTTGAAACGCGACGTCGCCCTTTGCGTCGCGCGTCGACTTTTACAATGTTAAAGAGATAGGCCAAAACTCGACGTCGTGTTTCAAAAGTCGACGTCGCCTTTTGGCCTATCTTTTAGCATTGTAAAAGTCGACGCGCGACGGAGAGGGCGACGTCGCCTTTCAAAACGCGACGTCGACTTTTCGCGTCGCGCGTCGTGCGTCGCCTTTTTGAAGAATCAAAACTCGACGCGCGACGGAAAAAGTCGACGTCGCGTTTCAAAAGGCGACGTCGCCCTCTCCGTCGCGCGTCGTGCGTCGGGTTTTATAATGTTAAAGAGATAGGCCAAAACTCGACGTCGTGTTTCAAAAGTCGACGTCGACTTTTGCCCTATGTCCTAACATTGTAAAAGTCGACGCGCGACGCGCGACGGAGAGGGCGACGTCGCCTTTCAAAACGCGACGCGCGACGGACATTCGCGTCGCGCGTCGCCTTTTTGGTTTACGAAAGTGCGCATGTCTGGGGAGCATGTATTACTATAATGTTCACAGCTGTGATTTTCGATTCTTCTCGCTCCTGACCGGTGTTGGTAATTTGGTGAGAATTTACTGTAAGATAGCAAGAATGACAAAATATATTGCATGCATGGAGACTATGTACAACATAATATATTTGTTTCGCTGTCTGAAATGTGTTTTTTGCTGATTAATTTTCGAACACTGGTACCTGTATTCCACAAATTGCACACCCCTCAATCGAGAGGACAATTCGTATCTATTAGCTTGTCAATGTGTTACTATTTCGCCGGACTAATACGTAAATTAAATTCAAGTTTCCAATAATGAACAAAAGCGTATGTAAGTAACTATTTTGCAGGATTAACAGTAACGACTGGAAAACAGAGGAAAAATAATTAATCGCTTGTGTAGCTCAAAACCCTAACCAAAAGGCGACGCGCGACGCGAATGTCCGTCGCGCGTCGACTTTTTAAAAGTCGACGCGCGACGCGCGACGGAAAAAGTCGACGTCGCGTTTTGAAAGGCGACGTCGCCCTCTCCGTCGCCGTCGCGCGTCGACTTTTACAATGTTAGGAGATAGGGCAAAAGTCGACGTCGACTTTTGAAACACGACGTCGAGTTTTGGCCTATCTCTTTAACATTATAAAACCCGACGCACGACGCGCGACGGAGAGGGCGACGTCGCCTTTTAAAACGCGACGTCGACTTTTTCCGTCGCGCGTCGAGTTTTGATTCTTCAAAAAGGCGACGCACGACGCGCGACGCGAAAAGTCGACGTCGCGTTTTGAAAGGCGACGTCGCCCTCTCCGTCGCGCGTCGACTTTTACAATGCTAAGAGATAGGCCAAAAGGCGACGTCGACTTTTGAAACACGACGTCGAGTTTTGGCCTATCTCTTTAACATTGTAAAAGTCGACGCGCGACGGAAAGGGCGACGTCGCGTTTCAAAACACGACGTCGACTTTTCGCGTCGCGCGTCGTGCGTCGACTTTTGCAAGTCGACGCGCGAGATCAAATTGGCACAAATAGAACACCATACTAACCTTATACTAACCTTGAATATCAGAATACTTGCATTGTAGCTTGATGAGGGTTTGTTCAAATACAATACCAGCAAGCATGACATTTTGAACCCTACCTGGCCTGGCCTGTTGGGACGTTCCCAGGCCTATGGTGGCCATTGCGCCCCATCCCCATCCAATTTGACCTCGGGAGGTGAAACACTACCAGAAAATGTACAACAATTTGATGACGTCATTTCCAAAATGTCTTCAGCATGTTGCTTTTGTTGACTGCTCCTCATCACACGCTTGGATCACACGTATTGGCAGGCATTACGTGGTAGGCTTATCAAAATAGTTGCTAGTCCACCAGTAAGCGATATTGTCCTGTTCTCTCAAAATAGCATCCCTTGTCGGCACTACACAATAAAAGTTGGTTTCAAATATGGAGGCTTAGAAGCCTGGGGAGTTACTCTGGGTTCTGGCTTAAAAGAATCGATCCTCACTTGAATAGAGAGAGAGCACACGGTAAGCGAGGGAGCACACGCTGAGTGAGGGAGAACACGACGTGTCCTTTGGGTTAGGCATTGAGAAAGCCTGATAGACGATCACCGTTTTCGTATTGTGAGTAGATAGAGAGACAAAACTAATAGAATTGGATGAGATTGAATCACCATTCTGTAGACAATCCTATTTCCCGTTGCGTTATAATGTCAACTGTACTAACGAGATATTCTAAGTGGTTGAACCACTAAAATGAATATCTCGACGCTTCAAGTTTTCTGAGCGGTAGAAACGCCAGAATGAAAATGTAAACCCTATAGTTTTTCAGCGATTGAAGCGCTAGAATGGATATGCCAACCCTCTAACATTTGCAGTAATGGTTTCCCTTTTACAGAGCGCTTGTTATGCCACTTGAACCTTTTTCCCTGTTCGAAGCGATAGACGCGGTAGTGTCAATTTCTGAGAAGTCAAATTTGGTGATATTGACCTTTAGTCCTGAAATTTTGTACATAGGGTAAATCGGGATCTCTGAGTTCGAATATGGGGTCAGATTGAGAAAACCTGGCGACTCTCAGGGTTGGTGTTCGGTAAAGGCTTCTTTAGGTGGCTTATTCAACTGGACATGCTTTCTGTTTAACAAACATTTTTAGCACATCTGTTTATCGTAGATATGGTGCCGGACTTAATTTAACTTGAGTGGTCAGATTGGTAATAGATATATTGGTCAGTATGAGTCAGCAATAGGACGTCTAGTAATGAGAATGTGGACCCCATGGTGAACTTCATTCTGGTTTACTGAGCATTAGAGTGCCCGAGGAAGATTGCAGGATCATTACCGTCTTGAATAATATCAACTCTTTTGTTCCAATACCTTGTGTGAAATATCGACTTTTTAGCCACCATACTTTTACGTAAAGATCGACTTTTCAGCCACAATATTTGTGCCAGTTTTTGTGCATGTATTCTGACGTATTGTAATTTCCAGTGCTGCTTTTTTGACAAAGCTATTGCCGATATTCCATTTCATGATCTTTTATGTCAAGTATTGTAAAACATCTATGTACACAGTTATTTGTGAGAAACAATTATATAATTTCAGTCTATATGGTTTTAATTGCATGGCTGTGTAACTGCAATGAATTTGTACTTAGTTCATCCCTAGCATGATGAAGATGTTTTAGTTTTAAGACAGATATCGATTCGAGTTGTCATAATTGTACTGAGATTTTGATGGGTCAGCGTGCACCTTCATCGATACAGGACAGCATAAAAGTGAGTGTTTGGCGATTTTAAATCAGACTTTATTCCATCATAGTTTCCTACTGCCAGCGTTAGAGTCCACAAATTACGTGAAATATTGTAGCTGGTTCGAAATGCATTTATTGCAAAAACTATATCTTCAGAAAATCGAGTAGTGTTGTTCTCCATTTTAAGTCCGGAGAAATCCACTGGCCGGACCGGAATCTTTAATTTATTTCACCCGGGAATGTCTACGCCCCACACAAGCCCACTTTACATCGGCACCCACAATTACATTGGCGAGCTTGCCAGGATAGGAAAATTTTCCGGATACAACGTGAACATCAGTGAACAACAACTGTGTTTCTACGCATTTCTCTCGATTGCATTACATTAACAAGTCTACATTTTCAACTTCTTTGCGCTATACCGGTTGTAGTATCCTCGCATCCCTCCACGAGGACGGCCTGATGGTAGCCGTGCATATTTCCATTCTACAAACTGCTGAAAGTTTCTTCATATTCTGACGAACCGTCTGGAACGGAACTATTGATGGTAACAACTGATCACACTGTCCTGCCGTCAATGGACCCTCCCTCTTACTTCTTTTGTGGTCGGTGCGGTGAGCTCATGGTCTTTCGTCTTTATTATAATTCTTTTTGTGATAGTCAGGGTCGGCTCCTTCCATCTCTTCTGGTGTTACGGTGACATCGACACCGCGGTTGTTTCCATTCATTTCTCCTCTCTTGTGGCTTTCTTCCGCCAGTTCCATGACGTCAGCTAGTGTGGACGGGCACGAACACAGCAATGATCGTCTGAACTCTTGTAAATACGAACGTAGCGTGCAAGATCTATGGCGCTACGTTTCGTAACATGTGTCTAATTCCGCTTAACCCGGGGCTAGGGGCCGTATGAGCCCATGTACTTCAAGATCCTCATGGTACTCATATGAACAGTCACAATCAAAGCGTGACTGAGGTACATCATTTTTAGATGACGACTCTATAACGAATATTATGGATTAAGAATACTGATCAGCGATACGGATTTGATATTTTGGAACATCATGATGTCTTGCCGGCATCATTGAAAACTGTTGACCGCTTCTCTCTTGCAGGAAACAAGCCTATGTTTATGTATACTTTTGTCTTTTTGAATTTGGTGCTAATACTGTTATATGGAAATGGAATAGGTCTTTGGATTATGGACGCGGATATTCTCTAATGGACGACGGCTGGATTATGAATGACGGACTAGAAGCTTGTAATCTCAACATTTATCGTCTGAGCGTCTCACGGTGGAGCGTTTCCTCGTCTTCTCGTATCGAGCTCACTTTCTATTCCTGCACTCCGTGGAGTTGTCGAGGATGGCAAGCTCGCCTGGACGGTGACCAGTGAAAACGTTTGGTTCCCGTGTGTTGATCTTGATGGATTTAACAATTCTCTCCCCTTGTATGTTTTCATTGAACTGCCTTGTAATTTCTTAACTATCCAGGTATGCCAAATTGTCATCTCTATGATGTATGTGGGTATATGGCTGGGATAACTTTAGTATTCAGATCATAGGCGTCATCTATCCATCTACCGAGGATTCCCCCTTTGGATTTGAGAGAAAAATCCGAGAGCGGGAATTATTCGGGATGCTAGAACTTGGGTCAGTGTTTCCGTATGGTTTAAATGATAATGTCAGTGGGTTCGGCAATGCTACAAACCGCCGTTCAAATATATCCAACATTACCCAGCTATTTAAACCCCATCAACGGATACATCGCAGCCATGGTTGGCGTAAGTTTAATAGTTCGATGATTCACGATCATATCATTTGAAATTACCTAGTGGGTTTAACTAACACACCAAATAGTATACATAACTTACGTACAGTTCTGTATGCGTTACCGCTGAAAGCTTTAGATCATATAGCCAGAGATATACAACAATCTGCGTCTTCGGGACATTTAATACCACCCAAAATCATTAAAGTGTGTCAAGATATAGCGTATTTTCGGTTCTATCGTTCAGTGAACATAATCGAAACATCTCAAGATCGGCTTTTCTTGAAACTCAACTATTTAGCTAAAGGACTGGACTTAATTTATTTACCGCGAACCCTGAATGATCAAGGGGTACGCAACGCTGTACCAAACCATTTCAAGTTCACAGGACCTGCTTGCATTTCATGTAAGTATACTAAATCTATAGCCACCAAAATATTCAATTACTCTAATGCTGTCAAGGAGTTTGACTGGAACTTATACACGTCAGGAAGCTATAGTTGTGATTGTGAATAGTCGAACTTTATCTATACACCATGCAAACATGTTGAGACTGGTGACCTTGATGTGGTGAGTGATAAGGACCTAAAATTACTCCTGATGAAAGAACCTAAATATAGAGCCGAGAAGAATAAACCTGAAGGCCGACCAGAAGATAGTCCTGTCTGCATTGGAACAGTACGTTATTGATTGGTCTAAGCGAGAAAAAGTTGAACCTACAGTACTCGCTGATTGGCTGTACCTCACCAAGAGCAAGGTCGTTGAAACAATCCGCCATATTGACAGAAGTACTCTTCCCCAAGCAAAACAAGTACTGAGAAACCTCAATTCGCAAGAAGTTCTAGCAAATCTCCAGAGTAAATTCGTCATAGTCCCAGCAGACAAAGCTCCAAATAATATAATATTCATATGTAAATATTACTATTACCAGGTGCTGCTTAGATAGATAGATAGATAGATAGATAGATAGATAGACAGACAGAGTGACAGACAGATATACAGATAGACAGATAGATAGATAGAAATGTACCATGGTGTACCATGGATTATGTCACAAAGTACCGTGGTACATCATGGCACAACCTGGTACAGGCATGGTACAACCTAGTACAGGTATGGTACACCACGGTAAATCTATTGTATTACCATGGTACATGCATGGTAAATCCATGGTATAATGTCCCGAAGTACCATGGTACTTTCAGCATGGTACACCATGGTACATTTTTACAAGGGAGATAGATAGATAGATAGATAGATAGCTAGATAGATGGCTAATCTTCCCCATGGCCCTCTGGGGTAAATAAATATATGCATTGTTAAAAATCCATCTGTACTTTAAAATATCAAATATAGTTGAAATGTACATATAGGTAACAGATAAAACTATAAATATACATAAAACTATTCGTAAAACAAACGTTTCAATGATACTGCATATACGTATGACCATTGCCTATAGCTAGGCTTACATAAGAAATGGTCAAATGCGGCTTTCTTAAAAGAACCTAGAGAATTACACACTCTCACATGTTCTGGGAGACTATTCCATGTAATGGCGCCACTATGCGAAAAAGACTGTTTTTTATGACTCAACCTGTGGCTTGGTACATACAATAGTCGATTTGCAGAGCTCCTTGTCCTTCGCGTGTGAAATTGGTCTTCATATTTAAACAGTTCAGTTAAGTATTGAGGGGTCAGATTGTTCAGTGTCTTATATACCATAACTGCTGTTCGATATTTAACAATGGTGGGTGCAGTCAGACATTTAGAATCATGAAAATGTGTTTGCGTACTCTCCCTAAAGCAGAAATCGTATATATGTCGAATCGCACGCTTTTGAAGTTTGTGTATATGAGACAAATCACAACCGTTCCCCCAAACTGTACTGCAGTAATTAATATATGGCAGTACAAAATTATAATAAAAGTGATACGTACTGTACGGGGAAGATAACTTTTTATCCGTCGCAATAGAGCGACATTTCCACTGACATAACTAACATGTTCTTTTCAGGTTAAATTAAAGAATTGAGTGTAGACATATCATCATCAAATACGTCTACTTACTACCAAACTGCATTTACTCTGGAAGATTTATTTAACAATCACAAAACGTTTCTCAGGGAAAGAGGTATTTGTCTTCCAACCAATCATAACGACATACCTAAAGTATACTGGACTCCCAAAATGCATAAATCACCATACAAAGCTAGATTCATAGCTGGTTCTAGAAGCTGCACCACCAAGCTTCTTTCAACCCTATTGACGAGGGCCCTTCAAGAGGTAAAGGCATTTTGGGAAAAATATTGAAAAACTCAAAATGTCTAACGGAGGAACTTGATGCTAAAGGTCACATACCGTACAGACATGTATCCACATGCGATTTCTCGACTCTCTATACTACAATCCCTTATGAGGACCTTATTGACCGTCTGAGTTCATTAATATTATCTGTGTTCAAGAAAACTGATCGTAGATATATTAATGTCGGAAGCCATCAAGCATTCGTTAGCTCTACTACATACAAGAGATATCATTCATGGGATGTTTCTTTGTTTATAGAGTTGCTTGAATTTCTCATAAAAAATATCTATGTGAAATTTGGCAACACTTTATATCAGCAGCATATAAGTATTCCAATGGGTACTAATTGTGCACCCCTGTTGGCTGACCTGTATCTGTTCTCTTATGAGTATGTCTATATGCAGGCGCTTTCAAAAACCGATCCATTCAAAGCCCGTTCCTTCTCATTCACCAAACGCTATATAGACGATCTTCTCGTTGTGGATAATCGGTATATAAATGACTCAGTGAAGAATATATATCCACCTTCACTGCATTTGAAGGAAACTACAGATACAGGCACATCATATTTAGATCTATATCTCTATAAAAATGAAGCGGGTATTCTCTCTCGTAGACCTAATGACAAAAGAGATGATTACAGTTTCGACATAGTAAACTATCCCTTTCTGGATGGTAATATTCCAATGGGACCTGCATATGGCGTATACATATCTCGCCTAGTAGCATTTGCTAGATCCTGTGTTAAATGTGACGATTTTAATCAACGTCACAAAACATTGTTGCAGAAACTTATAAAACAGGGCTATTCCAACAAGTGCCTCCACTCAAAGTTTCTCAAATTTGGCGATACATATCGCATGCTGATAGCAAAATACGAGCATAGCGTACAAGATCTATGGCGTTACGTTTCGTAACTTGTGTCTAATTCTGCTTAACCAGGGACTAGGGATCGTATGAAAAATTGTACTTCAAGATTCTCATGGTGTTCATTAAGAATGACCGACTAGACGCTTGTAATTCAGCCTTGAACAGTTAACAAAAATTTCATCAGGCCACACCAATAAACTGTTCGACTTCACATTTTGTAAGGGACAGTGAGCTGAGTATATCTAAACCACTGAGACGTGATCGGCCCAAAAATAATACGTCCCCTAGTATAACAGCGACATGTTTTGTGGATTTCCGTAATTCGGCTCTTCGTTGGTGACGTGGCAGCGTGTGCCAGAAACCTCCGAAACGAGTCCATTCCGTGGATACAGTATTCACAGGTAAAGTTTGAGTCGTTTCGCTTAACAGAGCCTTATGACTAGTGATTGAACATAACTGTGTTGTGCGCTATGCCTGACGTTGTGACTCTTCCTTTGATTGACAATAGTGCGTGTGATGAAATGGTTTACAGTTTGCAAACTCTGAGATGTCGTATTCTCATAAATTTCTTGGAACATTTTGGGCTGAATCCTCAGACAGGTTGGTAACATTTATTAAACAATTATCTGGTGTGTGCCATGGTAACGCCTTATATGAACTGTTGACATCTTTCGTATATTGTGCGCGTTTTGTTTCGTTTATTACCGATAATACTACATGCCCAATGAAGTTAATAAATCAACGATAAAACTAGTAGCCTGCATGAACTTTATGACTGGTAAATTTGGGGATTTTGATGATAAGTCAATTTAGCCTTTGAACTTTGGATGAGAACATTGTGATGTGATTCCACAGTGAATTATTTCATTCTGGCTTTTTTCCTGATCGGTTTCCATAATAGCTAGTGTAGCTGGTAAGCTAAACACTTTAAACTTTTGAGCTAAATGAAACCAAGGTTATCGCGTATATATTGATAGGTCCTTGAGACACTGAGTACGTACTAGGATCCTCAGATGTAAGTCTAAGACGGTAGATGGCGAATTGGTTTCAATTGACATGTATCGACAACTTCAAGTGCAGTGCTCATTATGTCCATGTCGACCATTAACAGCAACGGAAAAAAAAGAGATCATGTTGTGGTATGAATCAGAAAATGCGTGTTGTCATTTAATGAAGAATTCTTTTGTCATCAAAGATTGAGTTTCCCCACGTGATTCCTTTCTACTGACATAAGTTTTTCTTGCATTGAACTGGTAAGTTAATTCTGTTTTGAAATAGGTGTTTCTCTTGTTTGACTGTTTTGACATATTGATACAATTAAATGCTGTTCTACATATATTTAGTTTTGTTTGACCATTTTTGTTCTGCTTTTCATGTAAAGTGTTTTGCATTCTATGTGTTTTGGGTAAATTGTTTTGTTTTGCATTCGCAGCTGAGGTACTCGAAGGATTTTTAGCACTTGTTTTGGTCATATTTGATACGTGCACACTTGCGATGTGACTAATATGTTGTATAACGTATTTGGAGTAGTTGCAGAAATGTTGATGAATGTGGAACAACATCCCTACGCTTTGGACATGGACTGTGACAATTGGATAATGTATGAAGATATTTAAACGAACTACGCTATGAATACGGAATATGCTATGAACTATGAATATATATTTTGTAGCTTTTGATGTAGGCAATGGGCGTGCATTTTTTGCATGGAACGTACTCCCATAAGTCATTTGAGGATAAGTTCTGGTGTATTGGTTAAAGCTGGATTGATCACTTATGCGGCTATTAGCATCTTTTGCTTGCCCTCCGATAATTTTCTTTTCGCTTTGTTTGAGTTGCATGAACTCTCTACGATAGTGTCATCCAACTTTTGTCGTTGGAAGATATGTGAAATACCGACTATTTAGCCACCATAATTTTACGTAAAGATCGACTTTTCAGCCACCCTACTTGTGCCAGTATTTGTGCATGTATTATGATGTATTGTAATTTCCAGTGCTGCTTGTTTTGACAAAGCTATTTAGGTCAGGAATTGTAAGACATCTATGTACACAGTTATTTGTGAGAAACAGTTATATAATTTCAGTCTGTATGGTTTTAGTTGCATGGTTGTGTAACTGCACTCGACTTTGACTTTGTTCATTCCTAGTATGATGAGGATGTTTTAGTTTTGAGACAGATACCGATTCCAGTTGTTATAATTGTACTGAGAATTTGATGGGTCCGCAAGCACCTTCATTCATATAAAAATGAATGTTTGGCGATTTCAGATTAGACTTTATTCCATCATAGTTCCTACTGTCACCGGTAGAGTTCACAAATTACGTGAAATGTTGTAGCTGGTTCGAAATGCATATATAGTAAAAACTATATCCTCAGCAACTCGAGTTGTGTTGTTCTCCATTTTAAGAACAGAGAAAACCATTGGCCGGATCGGAGTCTTCTGAGGCTTTATGTTATTTCACCCGAAAATGTCGACGCCCCATACAAGTCCACTTTCCGTCGGCATCCACAAACTACAATTGATTTAATAGGAGCAGTTCCAGTTCAGTCGTATAGGGTTCAGTAATCGACGAATATAGAGGGATTCCCATAGCTAATCCATGTGAAACGTTTCTACTTCTATAACGTGGGATAATGGATGTTTCAGATCCACAGAGTGCGCAGGGTCCCCAAGACAAACTGTCAGGCTACTGGGAACGCACTCCGGCACTGATCCTGGCCAACGAGGGAGTTCGATTCAACCCGTCACCTTGTCTGGATCAAGGAGGTTGGAAAGGAAGACCGGTAATGACAACCAAAGCAAATTAATGCAATACTGACATATAATTCTTTGAGCAGGTATACAGGATTCAAACCGTGGTAGCGTACAATCCCTGCAAAGAAGATCCCTACTCTATGAATTATCTATACTCTTATAGTTATCATTAACCGAAGTTCAATAGAAAATATATACAAAATATATATAGCCCTAGCTATAACGCGAGCAGGCCTGGTCACAGCCACAGTCTGGCCACGACCGGTTCTCTTGTGGATGGGTCCAGCTTCTATCTTCCTTCCCCAGGGCTTTGCAGTAGGATCCAGCGTCTATCGTCCTTCCCCAGATATACGTGGTAAGGTCCAGCGTCTAGCTTCCTTCCCCAGGTCTTCGTTCACTCCCGTATGGATGAACACGGCGTCGTGTCTCGTCTTACACGACTAGGCCCCTCCGTGGTTAAGTCCGACGTGTGCCTTCCTTCCCCCGGTCTTCTTCCCTCGGGTGGTATGGACTTCTCGTCGTCGTCGTGTCTCGTCTTACACAACTAGGGCCCTCCAAGCGTTGATAACCGTCAATGGATGCGGACGGCCTGGGCACGACAGTACTATCACAGTACAAAGGCTTCTACGGCACCGGCCCGTCTCTCTGTAACACCGCAGGACTATTCAACTGCACGGCTCACCACAGCAGCAGACGGCACCCCTCGTAGGAATACACCCCCAGGCTTCAGCGACCCCGCTCACGGCGACTCACTCCGCGACCCGGCTCCAAGGATGAATCATCAAGGCTAGAGTTCACGGCTACACGGTCCACATAGGATTGGACAGCAATAACACACGGTGGATAGGCAGGCACCTGGTCTAGTAACCCTCTTCCTATACTACTGTATGGGCACCTGGAATCGGCACCCTCCTTCTATACTACTGTATGGTAAACTAGTATAGGAACCCTCCTTCTATACTACTGTATGGTCAGTTGACCCTTGAACCCTCTCTCTATACTACTGCAGGGTCTTCCGCAATAGATGGGCATCAGGTCTACGATTCCCCCTCTATATACTACTGTATGAGACAGTAGTAATCTATCATTGGCCGTGAATTACTCAATATATGTACAGGGTGGTGAGAGACTATAGGCTTATGGGGCCGTGAATGGATAATCGTTTATCGTACGATTTACTGGGTAGATGTATATATATCAAGCTATAGGCTTGAACCTATAGCTTGTGAGTGTTAGCGTGAATGTATTTCAACCCGTGGGTTGTGGTTTAAGTACATGTGTGCATGAATAATTGTTTATGTAGGAACTGTGTATGATATGGTTTAGCTATATCCTCCTCACAGGGACTCGCATCCCTTACCAGATACAGCTTAATGATACACTAACCACAGCGCAATCTTTGAACAACTGTGCGATACGGTTGAAAGCAAAGAGAGATGCGGCTAATATACGGCCATGCTATCGACTCTAACGCCGTTAGTTAATTCCCAGAGCTGAGCCCGTACTAGCGTACGGTAGAGATAAGAATAACCATTGGCGATAATTGTCTATACTCTTAACTTCCAGCGCAATATCCGTTCAACTGTGCGATACGGTTGAAGGCGGATAGAGATCGAAGCAGAGTAAACACAGCCCGGACATGTGAATGTAAGTGTGTGTAAATGTATGCAATGATGATGCTATAATATTCGGCGGCCTGGTCCCGGCCCGGCGGCACAAATTCGGCGGCGGTACTTCTCCAATTCGGCGGCGGACTTTCTCCGGCCCGGCAATGTATTGGATTTCTTCTCCGCAATAGATTTTGCGTGTGCTCTCACCTCGATGTTTCTGCTGGTCTGCCTCGTTTCAGCGGGAGTCCGGCTTATATAGGGCTACCGCTCTTCTGCGGATAAAGGCAGAAACACGTCGTCGAAGATGACAGCGCCCTCTTTATTGTCACTTACACCACTTCCCGATCAGTTTATCTGGACTTCGCTGAATAAATATGGCTATGGGGGAACAAACCATAATTCATAACGGACATAACTGGTAAATCTCAGCTTCCAACTCCCTCTAGTTAATTCACACGACGACCGCAAAGTTCACTGTCCCTAATCTGCATATTCACTGGAACCGACTTCCGGATTCCTGACTGACGTCATTCTCAGTGAAGCGAGTAGCTCACCAGGGTCCCTATTACCGTCCCGACTGGTCGTTTGAGATAACTTCACCGGGATTTCGAGGCATTGTCTGTCTCCCGGATTATTATAGTTCATTCTAGGCAAATTACAGCGTTGAATTCCACCAGGTAAGTGAACCGCACTCATAAACACAATGTAACTTTCGTTTTCACAGTAGTCACGTGTCAGAGCACAAGCAGTGACTGATTAAAGGGGATCCCAAGGGGTCGTTGTCATTCTGCACTTTCGTTACACATGAATCTGTGCATGTGGTCTCCCCATGTGAAGCGGGTGGTGTCGCTACAGGATGCCCCAGTCTAATGATGCCGTCCATGATTAGCGGGGTTTTCATAGTGATCCGAGACTATGACACTCTTATCCTAATACCACGTCCTAGCTGATCATTCAACAATTGGTCGAATTCTCTAATAAAGCAGTTGGCAGTCTTGCCCCGATGGTGATCTCTATTCCCGCTGATAACTGTACTCTACATCACTGAACTACAAGAAACCGCCCTGCGTTGGCACAGAAATGTTCATTTTTTTGCAATATTCAGGACGGTGATGATCTTACCATCCTCCGTGACCATCTTAATACTCAACAACCCAGAAAGAAGTTTCCCATGTTAACAGAAGCCGACAGCAATCTCCCATTCCCAGACCTCCCTGTCCATAAGTAGTATATAAAACTCTTATAGACTCATATTTTTTCGAGGGAGATAACTCTTGGTGAGGTCACGGGGAGTTCCGACAGGGGGCGCCACCAGCTAAAGAGACCAAAAACTACCTCTAACACAAGAGAGCTCCCCGCAAAGTTCACTATAGTTCCGGCAAACTTTGACCTCGAATTCTTCCGCGGTGATGCGGTCTGGTGGTGATGCGGTCCGCGGACAGAAAATAGTTCCAAATACGTGGGGAGCCGGGGGAAATTCCCCGGCAATCTTCAGTGGCCCCTAGTGGACCGATTGGGTCCCCGCTCCTCCAGGGCCATCAAGTCATGGGTGGGTGTATGTTTTCCCCGGAAATAAAAATATATAAAAGCGGAACATGGATTTTACCTCTACAATAGGGGCCTGTATTATACAATATAGGGGAAAATGCCTGTATGGGGTATGAGGGGTGGTCATTTTTTGTGGATTTTACCATGTAGAACACGATGAGAGGGGTCTCGAAGTTAAGCGGTGAAATTTTTTGAAAAGTTCACGGAGGTCTGTATATAGGCCCATACTGGCTAAGAGGGATAGGTCCATACTGGGAAATTCACACATGATCATTGCGATATCGGTTGTTTGGTCTTGTTTTTTACGTCTCACCACGTAGAAAACGATTGGAGGGGTCCCGACGTTAAGTGGTGATTTTTTTTTTAAAGTTCACGGAGGTCTGGATAGGCCCATACTGGTTATGGGGTATAGGTCCGTACTGGGAAATTCACACATGTTCATTGCGATATGCTGTTTTTCACGTCTCACCATGTAGAACACGATGAGAGGGGTCTCGAAGTTAAGCGGTGAAATTTTTCGAAAAGTTCACGGAGGTCTGTATTTTGACCCATAGGCCCATACTGGCTATGGAGTATAGGTCCTTACTGGGAAATTCACACATGTTCATTGCCATATGGGTTGTTTGGCCGTGTTTTTCACGTCTCACCATGTAGAACACGATGGGAGGGATCTCGAAGTTAAGCCGTGAAATTTTTCGAAAAGTTCACGGATGTCTCGATAGGCCCATAGGCCCATACTGGCTATGGGAGATAGGTCCATACTGGGAAATTCACACATGTTCATTGCGGTATGGGTTATTTGGTCTTGTTTTTCACGTCTCACAATGTAGAACACGATGAGCGGGGTCCCGAAGTTAAACCGTGAATTTTTTCGAAAAGTTCACGAAGATCTCGATAGGCCCATATAGTAGACCAGCCACCCAACCCAAAGATGGCTAGAAAACTTTTTGATGGCATCGCGTGTTAAAAGCTGTCATCCAGGCTTAATCAACTCTACATGGTGTGCAGATTACGATGTGACCGGATGACATTCTCACTTTTGACCGTTAAGGTCATTTTTGAGGTCATAAAGGCCATTAGAGGTCAAATAAGGATAAATCATCTATTTTTTGCAATATCTTCGTAAAGGAAGAGTGATTGTGACTGATTTTTTTAACTTGCTATATTTTTCTTCTGGTCTTACTTACTGGTGATTTTCATATTCACAGATGCAATGGATTATGGGAAATTTTAACAATACCAGACGTTGGGGGGGCATTGTGCCCCCCTTCCAAAACTTTCTGCCCTGTCTTCGAATCAGTAAAAAAATCGAGAGCTGACGCTCGATGGCTTTGTAGTTTATCATACTGGCGTCATGTTGAGCCTATTTGCATCGCTACGAGCAGAAAATCATGAGTAAATTCAAAATGGCGGCTATGTGGCGTATCAGGAAAAAATGTTGTTTTCGTCATTCGTTTTCAAATTCCTACTTTTCTGAGAGAAAAAGGAGACAAAAACTATTTCATTTTACATCAGATGATTATTTACTAAATTATCATGCAGTTTTTTGTAAAGAAAACACATAAATAAAAAAATAGAAAATCATCACGTGGCCATCTTGGATTTTTAAAACATTTTCTCGTAGAGCTTGATCCAATGGTATAGTGTGGTACGATTCAGCTCCCTAGCTGGAGGGACAAGAAAAACATTTAGGGGGAGCAATGACCCCAAAATAGGGAGCCAAACCAAGAAGATGGCGGCATCGTTTGTTAAAAGCTCTCATCCATGCTTAATCAACTCTACATGGCGTGGGGATTGAGATGTGATAGGTTGACATTCTCATTTTTTACCTTGAAGGTCATTTTTTAGGTCATGAAGGTCAAGAGATGTCAAATAAGGATAAGTCGTCTATTTTTTCTATATCTTCGTATAGGAAGAATAATTACTACATTATGGTTGGTAATATTTTATTAGGTGATTTGCGTATTTACGGATGCAAAGCATTATGTGAAAATTCAATATAACATCCACCTCTGATCTCCTTGCTATGTGTAAGTGTAGTGCCCCCACTGATCTGGTTCTAATCCCCCATCCACATGATCGAAACTTCAAACTTATCAGTTTTATACCTCAACTGACAAAATTGTCCGTCAACAAAGGAAATATCTGATGGCGCGCATGATTGTTGGACAGGACCGGGCTGTCACAAGCCGGAAGCTACACACAGAAACATTTGTTAACATATATGGTATCGCTCTGGTACAAGTAGCTTGTCTACCAGTCAGATGCAAGATAAAGTGGTTTTAGATATTCTTTTTGGAAGATATGAGCAACATTCCATAAAAATGGAGGGAGACGGGTACCCGTGTTCGTAGTCAGATGGTCAGGATAATTACCTTTTACCAGGTGTCCCTAGCTGTTTGTAGTCAGATGGTCAGGAATATTATCCTTGACCATGTGTCCCTGTTTGCAGTCAGATGGTCAGGAATATTACCCTTGATCAGGTATCCCTGTTTGCAGTCAGATTGTCAGGAATATTACCCTTGACCAGATGTCCCTGTTTGCAGTCAGATGGTCAGGAATATTACCCTTGACCAGGTGTCCCAGTTTGCAGTCAGATGGTCAGGATAATTACCGCTTATCAAGGAACTGGCTTGTCACCTAACCATACCAAGGAGGCCTTAGCTTAATATTTGTCAGAAGAGTTAAACATAATTTGATAAACAGACAAGTACATATGGTAGTTCCTGGATGATTTCATCATTGAAGGAAACAAAATTTTCAACCAGAGTCATAGAATTCAACATTATACAGCGAAGTTTGCCATGAAGAGATGCATATGGTCACTCTTTTGAGACGGGTTTACCAGCTGAAAGCTGAAGACAGATTGAATTGTCAGTCTGGTAACCACCAACAAACAATCCTCTATGTGGCCTCTGGTACCACCAAATGCTTGGCAACTCTTACAGGCTCTTGTTGCATCAGTACTAATTACTATAACGGAGAATAACTCATTTGTTTAATTGTTCATGAGGTGACCACACCAACCAACATTAAAATTTCGAAACGTTATTGTCCTGGTGTGCAATCATGAGTCATGCTTCATTTTTGGATGGATGCCCAGAATGGCGCGATCACACATCCCCTATTACCGACTCAAGCGTTATTCGATTCATGGATCGAAGAGGAGGGCTGATACCATAGCTCTGTTAACTTGAAATCGTGCATGTGAGATGTAAGCGACGCCTATTAGACCTGATGCCACCACACTTTGACTAATGTGTGAATATTGTAGAAGATTGCAAAAGCGCTTCAAGGTTTGCCCAAATAGCAGCCTGAAATTAGGCGTCGTGAGTGATAGATGAAAGGAGGGGTATAATTTTGAATTCTTGGGGCAAGAGGCCTTATATGTTTCAACAAATCTGCATAAAAGCCGTTACCGGTATGCAAATCAGTACATGCTTACGATCAAAGAAATTGCATGTTGTTTGAGATAAGAAAAATGTTCCATATAGGACTAAATCAACGATTGACCAAATTTCTGAAGATATCTCATGGCCATCATTTCAAATCCATGTGTGAACCGTTACACCTAGTTCACTGCAATGCAAATACGGGATAAGTTCCTAGTGGAGGAAGAGTCACACCAGAAGCTGTCCCCCCTCCCACCAGTCCTGGAAGGTTTAATGTCAGCAGCTAGAGGCTGTCCTAGCTTATTATTTTAGGTTTTATGTGTGGTCCAATGAACTATATGTGCTGCCACCTGTGCTATTAATGTTGCAGTATGAATCACCCTCATATTTCCTGGTGGATCAGTAAATACAATATTTAGTGGATGTATATGACAGCCATATTGGAAAATGAACGAAAATACAAGACTATTACATTTTTTGATGCGTTAATTCCCAGAAAATGTCTCATTCTATCCCAACAATATCACGAATTAAGGAGATGTCTGGTG
>JAVTVY010018855.1:0-75036 GCA_036873755.1 Hanleya hanleyi | reverse complement strand
AAAAATAAAATTAATATCACTCATTAAAACGTGGCCATGGTAAAATACTGACTAGAAAAAAATTACACTGATATATTTTCCGGAAATGAAATATCACGAATGTAGTATAGCCTTCAGCAAAGCTTATACATATACAGCTTTCCGTTTATTGCCCGTTTTGCACTTCGACAACGGTAGAACGAGGCTGCCGATGGTTCATTATCAAATCCACACGCATCGAGCAGAAGGGAGAAAAACAAAACACACGAGTTAGTGTTAAGGATTAATTGAATAGTAAATTCGTCTGCTTTATCCGTCGAGGGTGGAGTCTCATGAACAGAGCTACAGCTCTTTCATAATTCACTTTATCACCATAAAACGGAAAGTCGAGGTAAACCCATTGTTGAGCGAACTGACGCGTCACTACTGGAACGCAGCATGCTTACGACTACGAGCTCGAGACGGACATTTTTTATTTCTTTCTTTTCCCTTTTGCCTTTTTTTGTTTTGTTTTTGTTTTTGTTTTCTCGGTTTTTGTTTTGTTTTTTTGCTTTTTCTTCTGGGTTTTTTTTGGCGCGTCCAAAGGGGGGTCGTTCGCACCTGACGACCCCCCCCCCCCCCTAACGACGCCCCTGCTGAATTAGGCCAAGAAAATATACCTTGTAAGGGCCATTCCAAAATTACATAACGCGTTTTTACATTTTAGTCAAAGAAGATAACGCCATATGAACGGGTTACCTAATTTAGAATGGTCAACTACATTGCATGTAAAAAGCAATACATTGTTAATTTCCTTAAGTTAACGACGCAAACACATTTGTACCTGCATTCAGCTTGGAGACGAATGAATAAAGAAACAACAAACACACTGGGGTATGGTCGACTAAGGCCACGTTTCGTGACTATTTAATGAATGAATTGAAAATCGTGAATTTAAAAAAAGCACATTTGTCGATGAGAGTGATATTTAATAGGCCTACCCAGACAAACACATTGGTCTGATGTGTATTCCTCGTAATCCTTCATGTTTTGAAGATAGTAGTATTTCAACGCGTATTTTCCAGGGAGGTAACTCTTGGTGCCCCTTTTTTCCAGGTTAAAGTATAGGGGGCGCCACATCGTCTTTCACCTCTGTGGCGCTGTGGCGCCAGGGGGCGCCACCAGCTCAAGGTCACGCGGATGTCAAAAGTAGTTCCGGCAACCTTTAACCTTTGTATTCCTCCGCGGTCTGGTGGTGATGCCGTCACTTCTGCGGACAGAAAGTAGTCCCATGTCTATGAGGCGCCGTTTGTGACAATATTGTCAACGACAAATATATAGAGTTAAAACCAAAATATAAAGTCGCCGTTTGTGAAAATATTGTCAAACACAAATATATAGTTAAAACCTTTGTAAATATATATAAAACGAAATAAATAGGGCCTATATATAAAGTTTTTTTTTTATTTTTATAAATATTTTTTTAACATAAATAACGATAGGAAGTTAAGACGTTAAATTTAACGTAAATATAAAGTACACGAACAAACTTAAATAAAGTGAACATGTAAACCGGATATGCCCAAAGGAAGCTGCGCAATCGATGTGCGCGCGAGTGATACTGGTTAATCAAAACTGCAACTGGGTTCTGAAGCGAAACTATGACAGCGGTGAAAGCCACTCGCATGTCACAGATGTGGCGAATCAAACAATAAGATCACGTACCTGAACATATTTCAGCTCACTGCCATTATAATTTAGTAGAGGCTTATTCCAATTTTCAATAATTACTGTTGTCATTTACAATCGTACTTCAGAGTTATCACATCAATTAGATATAAGTACATCTACTTATAAATCAACATAAGATATCCTAGCCTGCAGCCAATATCATAGCCTGTCCCTTTGATGTTCAATCCACGATTCCGCCGGCCAAGTCGCTGGTTGCTATTTGCCGCATAAAAACATCAACAGAAGTTGAAATAAAACATGCGCAATAACGATGTATTAATTATGCGCAGCACAAATATTAGGCAATTTGAAATCATACTGAATATGAGCATATTTCATTGATCAGAATATGACCATTCATAGCTTAGTTATAGGATTTGTAATTATATTGTCGTTTTTGTATATTTTATCGTTTTTCGATAATTTCCGCATTTCCAAACAAGACGAAAATTTGTACTTGGTATAAGTACAGCGAATGTGGAAACTAATGGCTCATGAAGAATACTAGATTGGCCTTTTTTCACTTTTGCGCTGCCTCGAAGCTGTTACTAGTAACTAAGGAATCAGTCGAAGCCGTTTTACCCCTGCGTGCTAATCGCTAATTGATCTTCAATACGCGTGGGGTTCTTGACGGGCATCGGTATTAACCCTATTATATACGCTGACGAGTGAGTGAATAGGGTTTAACGTCGCTTTCAACATTTTTTCAGCTATATCACGACGGGGAAGGGAAGGGAGGTGAGTGGGAGGGGTGTGGTTAACTACTTGTAACCGAGCAGATCTAATGCTGCCATTTTATACTGCTGTCCCACCGAAATATCATTCCGTAGGCAAACATGACACCCCACTCAGTCACATTATACTGACACCGTCCTTGTTCTATCCTCTTAATACTGAGCGTAAGCGAGGAAGCAACAAGTTCCATTTTTCAAGTCTTTGGTATGACCCGGCCAGGGATTGAACCCAGTACCTAGCGCTTACGAATATCAACAGTTTATTTTATTGTACTTACGTTATACTAACTTAAAACCTAAAAAGTTTGAGATCAAGTAAGCGTATCATGCTATATAATAAATGATCTCGATAATGAAAACGAGGAACGGTGAACGCAACAGTACAATCCACACTGGTGGTTCCCACAGTATACGCCATGGTTCTTTCATAATTTGAGAGCGGTACGTTTGATGATACCAGCATAGTGCAACCGATTCCTCATGACCCATTAGTTTCCACATTCGCTGTACTTATACCAAGTTCCCTGCAAATTTTTGTCTTGTTTGGAAATTCGGAAATTGTCGAAAAACGATAAAATATACAAAACGACAATATAATTCCAAATCCTATAACTAGGCTATGAATGATCATATTCTGATCAATGAAATATGCTCATATTCAGTATGATTTCAAATTGCCTAATATTTGTGTTGCGCATAATTAATGCATCGTTATTGCGCATGTTTTATTTCAACTTCTGTTGATGTTTTTATGCGGCAAATAGCAACCAGCGACTTGGCCGGCGGAATCGTAGATTGAACATCTAAGGGACAGGCCGTGATATTGGCTGCAGGCTAGGATATCTTATGGTGATTTATAAGTAGATGTATTTATATCTAATTGATGTGATAACTCTGAAGTACGATTGTAAATGATAACAGTAATTGTTGAAAATTGGAATAGGCCTTTACTAAATCATTATGGCAGTGAGCTGAAATATGTTCAGGTACGTGATCTTATTGTTTGATTCGCCACATCTGTGACATGCGAGTGGTTTTCACCGCTGTCATAGTTTCGCTTCCGAACTCAGTTGCAGTTTTGATTAACCAGTATTACTCGCGCGCACATCGATTGCGCAGCTTCCTTTGGGCATATCCGGTTTACATGTACACTTTATTTAAGTTTGTTCGTGTACTTTATATTTACGTTAAATTTAACGTCTTAACTTCCTATCGTTATTTATGTTAAAAAAATATTTATAAAAATAAAAAAATAAAAACTTTATATATAGGCCCTATTTATTTCGTTTTATATATATTTACAAAGGTTTAACTATATATTTGTGTTTGACAATATTTTCACAAACGGCGACTTTATATTTTGGTTTTAACTCTATATATTTGTCGTTGACAATATTGTCACAAACGGCGCCTCATACATGTCAACCAAGTGACTTCCAATGTTAATGTATACGGGGAATGCCTAAAATAGAGTATGGGAATAGACGTTTTGTGACAGGGGTGGGTCCCTAGTGGACCGAATGGGTCGAGTGAGGTGTCAAAGTGAAGCGCTCCTCGAGGGCCATTCAGTCATGGGTGGGTGCATGTAAAATTAGGATTTTTTCCCGAAAATATAAAAAACGAAGCACGTTACTTTACCCCTAAAATAGGGGAAAACCCCTATCAACTCTAGCCAAAAGGGCTAATATCGGTCCCCGGGCTTATCGGGGCCTGCCTATGAAGTCAATGGGGTGGGTACATGTAAAATTAGGATTTTTTTCCGAAAATATAAAAAGCGAAACACGGACTTTACCCCTACAATAGGGCTCTGTATTATACAATATAAGGGAAAATGCCTGTATGGGGTATGGGGATGGTCAATTGTTTTCGTTTGCTTTACTATGGGTTGTGGGGTCTCGTTTTTCTCGAGAAAAACACAATGGGAGGGGTCCCGGAGCGCATCGGTGAAATTTTTGGGAAAAGTCACTGAGGTCTGTATATAGGCTCATACTGGCTATATGGGGGGAGGGGTGGTCAATTTGTTTTTGTGGGTGTTACTATGGGTTGTGGGGTCTCGTTTTTCTCGTCTCGCCGAGAAAAACACAATGGGAGGGGTCCCGGAGCGAATCGGTGAAATTTTTGGGAAAAGTCACCGAGGTCTGTATATAGGCTCATACTGGCTATATGGGGGGGAGGGGTGGTCAAAAAAATTTGTGGGTGTTACTATGGGTTGTGGGGTCTCGTTTTTCTCGTCTCGCCGAGAAAAACACAATGGTAGGGGTCCCGGAGCGAATCGGTGAAATTTTTGGGAAAAGTCACCGAGGTCTGTATATAGGCTCATATAGCTCCATACTGGCTATATGGGGGTATAGGTTCAACCTGGGAAATTCACACACGTTCATTGTGATATGGGTTGTTTGGATTTGTTTTTCACGTCTCGTCATTTAGAACACGATGGGAAGGGTCTCGGAGCGCAACGGTGAAATTTTTGGAAAAGTACCATATAACCCATATAGTCCCATACTGGCTATATGGAGGTATAGGTTCAACCTGGGAAATTCACACACGTTCATTGTCATATGGGTTGTTTGGATTTGTTTTTTACGTCTCGTCATTTAGAACACGATGGGAAGGGTTTCGAAGCGAAACGGTGAGTTTTTTGGAAAAGTACCGGGTAGGTGTGGATAGGCCCATATAGCTCCATACTGGCTATAGGGAGTATAGGTTCAACCTGGGAAATTCACATACGTTCATTGTGATATGGGTTGTTTGGATTTGTTTTTCACGTCTCGTCATTTAGAACACGATGGGAAGGGTTTCGAAGCGAAACGGTGAAATTTTTGGAAAAAGTTCACCGAGGCCTGGGTAAGCCCATAGGCCTATACTGCATGGCTATGGGGTATAGGCCCATACGGGGTGGACGTTTTGGGGTCTAGGTGAGCCCCTAATGATCCTATGGTGTCGTATGAGGTCTTATTTTGAAGCTCTCGTGGAGGAGCATCCCACGGTGTGGGTGTGACGTAAAACTGACGTCATTCTGCGCATGCGCAGTAGAGAAAGTGTATGGAAATAGACATTTTGGCGCCGACATGGGTCACTATGGGTCCGATGGAGTCGTACGAGGTCTTATTTTGAAGCTCTTGTGATGCGGCATCCGACTGGACTCCTGGTTCGTCCATGTTCAAGAGTCTGCGCATGCGCAGTCTGGTCGTAGTATAGAAAGCAGGCATGTTGGGGGATGCGTGGGTGTGTGTTTTAACCCACCACTATGGGTCCATGGTTGTGGTTGGCTGGTGTGGGTTCTGCGCACAGACGTCACTTCCGGTGTGTACTGCCTTCGAACACAGAAGAGTTCCAATTTTCCCCTTAGACGTAGGGTCCGGATGTTCAACATCCGAGTTTTTCCCGGCGCCGCCCCGCCCCGCCCCGCCCCGGCCGCAGCGCGCGCGGGTTACTCCGCCCGCAGCGCGCGCGCGCGCGGGCTCTTCGGCCGCACGCCTGCGCGGCATCACCGGAAGTGTGCGGGTGAATTTCGGATTATCCTAGCCCACTGATTGGCTACTTTTTCAACGATGTTCAAAGCCAGTTTCACCGAATCCCCACATGCCTGTTATAGCCTTCATGCATTATGCTCATATAGAAATCACACAAGACAGGGATTTTTTAGTCTTCGTGGTGACATGTCGGGATTCGGTCATGTCTTTCCGCACCTATAACCTCTATAGTTTTTTTCACTCCACTTGTTGCTCTTGTAACTTGTAACTCATCGTCAAATGTTGGAATGCCCGCTCTTAACCTAGACCAAAACATGTACTTTGTCTGTGGGCTGATTTCATTGGCTCTCCATTTTACTGCAGTGCTCTTGCATTGTTTTCTGGACATTGATAGGTTACCTTTGGCCCCATCCTAGGCCACTGATTGGCTAATACGGTGTTCAAGGCCAGTTTGACCGAATCCCCACATGTCTGTTATAGCCTTCATGCACTATGCTCATATAGAAAACACACAAGACAGGGTTTTTTGGTGAGATCTCTTTTTTTTTATTCAGTGAACAACAACAACATGAGAACAACCACGTGAAAACTGAAGCCCAGAACAGGGGGCTTTACGTGAAAAAACTTAAGCCCAGAACAGGGGGCTTGTACATTGAAAGAACTTAAGCCCAGAACGGGGCTTGTACATTGAAATGATCGGCAGCCCAGTCATATACGAGTACATCGCGATCCTCGGCCTTGGGGTACTCGTCAAACATCTGTACGATGGTAGATAAGGTCCTTCCTCGGCATCGATGGTACAGGTAAAACAAGCAATATTGTCCGCACACGTTACTGGTCAGGCTTTGCAACGTTTGACTGTTCCAAGACCACGTCTCTGTGCCTTGATCCATGAAATCTGTTAAATCGGGATGGAGGGGTGGCAGGCCGTACGGGTCAAAGTATATTCGCCCTGCTGTTCTGTCAAGTACACGGCCACCCAATGTTCACCGGGCCGATCCATCGGGTCCGTGTTGAGAACGTAAGCAGCAGGATACATACGGTCTAATGGGAACACATCTCAGGCGAACACCCCTTGAGAGACCATACGTGTCCCTGGGTCATTCTCTAGCACGGTGGTTATCTGGTCTGTATCCATGTTAGGTGGCAAAGTCACACAGGACGTTGCGCGCCTTGTCCACTTGAATGATGTTGTCAAACTCGGCGTAGCAGATCACATTGACGGTGGTCCGCAGGGCTCGTGCAAAGTGAATTTCCAACCGTAAATTGCCTTGCTTGGCGAGGGCCAGCTGATGGTCGTTCTCTAAGGTGGGGGTCAGATCGAAACAGAACAACGTGTATCCGTTCGCGTTGTCCTCCCGACTGATCATATTCCCTTCGTCCTGGTTGATTTGACCGGTGGCTGTAAACAGGCTCTGATAGGCTCGAATGAAATTCCTGCGCCCAAAGTTCGGTGTTAAGGCCGTGGCTGGGACCTGTTGTCCATCCACATGCAGGGCCACAAAATTGATGCCGAAATGTTTAAGGTCAAACGGATTCTCTGGGTAGGCTCCGCTGAAACTGGTATTTTTCACACAGGCCAGGATCAATCGCTTGGGTAGTTCCCCCAGGAACAGGTTTTCTTTGTTGGCGCTCATATTTCCAGCAGACACAGAGAACACTTTGGTTTATACACGTCGGATAGGGTACTGGGCTGGTTTTGTTTCCAAGGCTTTCATGTGTCCCAATTGAACGGCTGGATTCGGTTTCACTTTTCGGACATACAGGACTGCGTCTTGGATAACAATCTTATAGTCAGCTGCATGCCCATCTACGCTAGTGGCCATCAAGGCGAAGGTCGGAGGTGCCCGTATCAGTCGGATACAGGTACAATAAAAGCGTACCTGAGATACAACACATATCACGAATCGTTAGAATAGATTAACCACAGGACTATTCTGTGAAGTCATGTGACGCAGTCAGTATGTCGGCACCTCTTCCCACTTCCCTTATATGTGTTGTAATTTGATGGGGATCTTGTTCAAGAGGTACCGGTCTTACATGAACATGTCTGCGTGTAGTCGACCCATGAGATCCACCGAGGCACCGTTCGCAGTGAAAGCCTTCCGTTTGTTATATCCCACATTGTCCACCGTGTCCATGTGCTCGGATGTGTCCTGGTAGAATAAAGCGGCTGTCAGCTGAGACTTTTTAGCCTCTCGGCCATACGACAACAGTGTCTCGATGTAGGCTCGATAGGGGTACGTGTTGGTCGAGTCACTGATGAGTTTGTCGCTGAGAAAAATATCCACCTGTTGAAACATCGAGTGCAGCCAGAGATTCGTCGGGCCCACCGTTGCAGCTTGGATGATTCTGGAGCCATCCCCATTGACGACCTTGGCTTTCACATTCAAGTATGTATGGGCTAAATCCACATAGGCCGTATCCGCATTACTGATGTTGAACTCGATGGGCCCTGTTTCGTTGATGCTGGAGAGCGGGAGATGCTCCACCCATAATCCTTGTTCGGCACTGGTCTGTGTGGGCGGCACGGTCCACAAATCAAATTCACTGTTGGTGGAGGGACAGGACTCTGCGTGGATTAAGGACATGTTTAAGAAAGATATCCTGCGTCTTCGATGTGCGTCGTCGCTGGGTCGGTCGTCGACTGGTGCGTGGTCTCGGTGGGGCAGCTCTTTTATTCCCTACGGTGCGTTGTGCTTTGGCCAACAAGACGCCTCCCGCTTCTTTGGCCCGCCGTTTCAAGGCTTCTTTGGGTGCCGTGCCACCCAAGACATCACCGGCCACTTGCAGTCCACTGCGTATCGCTTGTTTGCCGATCGCTTTCACCCCACGCGTCACCAAGGGCAGGAACGTTTTGACGATGCTGCCGAGTATGTTCCCCAGCCCATGTCCTCGTTGCATGCGTGCACCGCTAAAGACCGGAAAGCCTCCCCCGGCCTGTTGGGCATAATAGTCCATATAGCTGCGTGCATCGCACTCGTAAGGTACTTTCATTATGCAAAGTGGGGAGCACGTGCTTGTCGAAAATGAAGTGTCAGCACCACTTTTCCTCGTTCGAATGCCACCGGTCGTCCCGTGTCGTCTCTTATATCCACCGTGATAGTGTTGATGTCGGTTTGTCGTACGGGCAGGTAGAGCATGTGGGTGAAACTGTGGGTGATTTGATCTCCATACGTCTTTTTAATGGGACCACCCGTAACAGAGGTGTGTTGATATCGCCCACGATGTGGTTGTCGACTACGTCCGAGTAGACGTAGAGTCCGTACATACCCGACTTCATATCCATCGGGATCTGGCCATGGTCCTCGGATGGACCCGTGTCGGTCGCGTGAGCGCGACCCAGCATTTGCTGTAGGATAGGACTCAGTACGACACTCACGTTGGCAGTGAGAAGGATCTGTGCCTTGTCGTTGTGTGCGTTGTAATCGAAGTCCACGTGATTCTTGAAGGGAAAGGATTTGATGGGTTTTGAAGTATTCGTGACTTCCCGTAGAGCCTTATAATGCAACAGTCTTGTCAGTCCACCCATGAACTCCTTGGTGGTATCGTATTGGCCTTCGGGGAGGGCGAGTCGGGTGTTTTTGCCTTCGTAGGTCACCTCGTACCACACTTCATTGGCTCGCACGTTGTACCACGAGTAAGGGTATTGGATATCCACGAGGCCACATTCCCATCGTCCAGGTAAATGCAACGGTTGCGGTAACTGGGTGACGTACTTGGCCAAGGTGTTGTCAGGAAACACATCCAGCGAACTGGTACTGGGTAGGGTGAGGTAAAACATGGCGACTGAGCTGTCCTGCTGCTGCTGTTGGTTTTAATAGGTATTCCAGGCCTTGGGCGGTTGTGTCCGGCGTCGTGTTCGTCGCGGTGACTTGCTACGTGTCACGGCTCTGGAGATGTGGGGTGTCCTGATCAAGGATGGTTTTTTAAAGGCCTGAAAAGAAGGTGCCCATTGTGGTGGTGTTTTGGGGGGTGACCCCGGTTCCCATTCGGCTTCCCAAGAAGGTAGTGGGCCACTCGGCGATTGCTGGGTCCGCTGCATAAAGGCCCAGCGGTGGGGGTTCCCCACCAATTCCTGTGGTACATGCATGTCTTTCAAGCCTTGAGCGAAGACCTCCCGTCCTCGAGGATCCGTGTGCGACCTGTGTTGACGCATCAGGTCATTCACTAAATCCGTCATGTGGGACCCGGGGACCACCTGATTCTGTACCAGGAGTTCGCCTTTATCATTCCAAGTCATATTAGGATTCTGTTTCATCCGTTGTAATACCAGGCCAGCTTGTTTCTTGAACGATGCAGGTACACTCTTCAGGACTTCGTCTTCCACCCACTGTGGGGCTGTGGGTGGTACCCCTGGTAATTGCGGCTGTTGGAGCTGTGCTGAGGTCGGCGGTGTGTCGCGTGGTGGTGGTGGTGGTGCTGGTGGCCGTAGGGTAGAGAGGGTTTTGTATTGGTCCATGAACGTCATGTACCGTTGAAGCGTCGCATTGTACCGTTGCACTTTCTCACTGTCGCTTAACCCCGGTCTTTGTAAGATCTGTTGCATCTCTTCATCGAGGGTGTTTATGGTCTTCACCGTAGGTGGAACAGGGTAGGGCGATTGGAGGTTTTGAAGGAGCCTTTCTGTAACACCTTTTTCTTTTGTGTTTGAGAGACTCGCTTCTGGACAAGGGTTCGGAGACCTGTCTTATGCTTGGTCAACTTGGTCTTCTGAGCCGGAGTCAGTGGTACGTTGCCTTTTAACAGGTTGTACCCAATCTCACACAGACAGCGTACACGGTCAGGGTCCGCACCGCGTACAATGGTTCGGACCAACTCGGGTGGGGCCGTCTTCAGTACACGGAGCGTCGGGGCGTGCTTCCGTACTCGCGCAGACATCATGTACAACTAATGCCAGAACCCACAACTCTGCTCTTTTTATCCTTTTGCGGGCTACCTCCTGAATATCGAACAGAGACAAAGTCAACCATGATGTGGTATTAATTCTTTTTATTATCCCCATCATCAAACACACACACCACAGCTGAGGGAGCCACTGTAGGTGTGTTTATATTATTTTAGCATGTAAACGTGGTGGGTCTCTCCGGGAAAGATGCCGGTCCGTAGTTGAAGGTGATCGGGGATGGCTTGCTTGAGGTCGAAGAGCATATACCCGTGCTGAGCGGTTGTCGCATCTTTAAAAGCTTCCAACGCAAACGGTGTGCGGCCGGGATACATCTTCTCGCCAGGTGCAGCAGTTGAGTGGTATCTCTCGGGTTTTTGAAAACCACCAGGTAGTGGGCATTTAAGCTGATGTTCCGATGTTCTTTGTTTTTACTGAACAGATTCTGCACAATGTAGATGATGCTGAGCCGTCGATGATGGCTGCCTTTGGTAAAGAGTTGGGTGACGCGCGCATCCGTCTCCGCCATGAGATCATCCAGAACCACCAAGGTGTCGGTTCCAAATCGGCCAGGTTGGGTAGGCCTTCCACGAACGTGATGTGGGGCATTGCTGCATACGCTGCCTGCCATTCTCCGTAACACCACACGACTCGGGCAATGGGTGGGGTGATCATGCTGTCGGCGTGTTGAAGGAGCTTCCTGACGAAGTGCGTTTTGCCGGAGCCCGTCGGTCCTGCGATGACGCAAGTGAAGGGATGCCGCCACCGACGGTCCATGGTTCGAGGTGTATGCGCTGTCGTGGTAACCCGCTCTTGTAAATTTGGTACGAGTGAACTGAAGTGGTGGTGGTGGGTACAACGTCGGTCGTCGTTGTCTGTTCACTGCGATGGATGAAATTCGGTGGGTTTTCAGACGTAGTGGGTGTACTTGGTGTAGGTGTTGGCTGTATACTCGGTGTGGAGCTCGTTGTGGCTTGTACACGTGGTGTGGCGGTGGTGATGACTGGGCTCGTTTGTATCACGGAAGTGACTGGTACTATCTGTAGACTGGTTTGACTGGTGGCTGGAGTTCTAAGTTGGTTAAGTAGCGTGCTGACATAGGCTACGTCGTAAAACACACCTCGTACAACACACTCAGCAGGGTTAGCAATATCATCACAAAGCCCACTTGCGCTTTGCGCGTTTTGGGAGACGCTGTGTTCAGAGGCAGCTGCTGCTTGTCCATAGCACCGTGGTCGAACGTGGAATGAAGGATGACGGTAGTGGTGTCTGGCTTTATAGTCGTTTCACCTGGTTGGCCGCCACCCAGGAATTGAAGGAACTGGGCCAGCCTTGTCATTTGACGAAATGAAACAGTTTGCCACGCCGACGTTCCGTTTTCAAAATCTGCTCTACCGTGTAGTAGTCTTGCTTTGTTTTTACGACAGGCTTTCATTCCGTCTCGTAAAACGTGCCTAGCAACGGTTCCCCTTGAAGATCTTCCAGTTCATAGACTCGCTGCTGTCGGGGTAGGCGCCGTTTAATCAGGAAGTGCTCATCGCTCCAGTTGGGCAAATAACTTTTCTCAAATTGACCTTTGACTTTACTGATCCGTACAGGGTCCCCGACCTTGTACACAGCTTTCGGCGTTCGCTGCGATTGCCTGGGGTACAAGACACGCCGGACTTGGGCTTCATTGCGTTGGGGGACGGTAATGGGGGCTCTCTCTATACTCCGGTGATAGGCTCGATTGTAACCACTCACAAGTTTCGGGAGAACATCGATGTACCGCCTTGTATTCTTATAGGTGAAATATTTATACATGCGGCCTTTGAATGTCCTGTTGAACCTTTCCACCACGGAAGCCTTGGTCTCGTTGTACGTATGGAAGAAAAACACCTTCTGGGCTTTCAGAAACTGTTGGAACGGTCTGTTGAGGAATTCCGTGCCTTCGTCGGTTTGCAAATACATGGGTTTGCGCCCGGTCTTGAAGATGTCCTTGAACG
Organism: Hanleya hanleyi; assembly: GCA_036873755.1. Classification (NCBI taxonomy): domain Eukaryota; kingdom Metazoa; phylum Mollusca; class Polyplacophora; order Lepidopleurida; family Hanleyidae; genus Hanleya; species Hanleya hanleyi. Next base: position 62,270 of record JAVTVY010018855.1, on the reverse strand, counting down.
CCGCTATGAGATTCGCCCCCGTTTTCGTCTGGATGGGTACCACCCACGCATACTTCGACAGGATATCGTTGTGTTTGGCAAAGGCGCTCATATCGACCAAATCCGCTTGCCATTGGGCATCTAGTCCTCCTACGATGACCCGGTTCCGTAGAAAATGGCGACGGGCAGCTCGATGTAAGGTATAGGTGTCTTGTTTTCTTAACCAATCTCGGACTTGAGCACGTTGTATCCCTTGGGGTTTGGCCGCTCGATAGAGAGCCGTCAATGCACTATAGGCCGCCGGACTGTCGGGACTGTAGTATAAGTTATCCAACACCTTCTACCAGCTCTTCATGGTGACAAATGATGATGGACCCTGGCTCTATCGTTTATTTATGACGGGTATATCTTGGGCCGGAGTTTCTTTCTGATTTGCTTCCTTGGCTTCTGCCAGCACATTGCCCATGGTAAATGACCAGTCCAAGTCGTCTGATGACCGATCTTCCTCCGTAAGCACTTGATCCACATCTACCACGGCATCTTCCAATGCAGTCCATAGATCAGGGTGAAGGGTAAAATGGACTGTACCCCCATCTAGCCGAGCCAATTGAGCAAAGAAGGGGCCGCGTCGGATGTACACATCGTGACACAAGTGGATGAGGTCGCCGTCCAGTTCACCAGACAACACCCGTTTGAATTTGGTCCAGCCCTCTCGGGACAGACGAATGTGAGCCGGGCACGGTTGTGTAAGGTCCGTATCACAGATGTCTCCCACCTCCTCCATGATATCGACCGTATACGCATAAACGTGCAGGAAGACCTCGGTGGTCAGGCTGAGATACGCCCGTATTATATGCTCCGTCATGGTCAGTACGTGAATGGTACAAGATTTGACTGTCTCTCGTATTTATAGGGAGAACCCCGTGAGATCAAAGGATCGGGTGGTCATGTCACTGGGCTGACTGAGTCTAGTCGGATAATCAATGGCATCATCGTCTGCCTGCGCTTCATTGCTAGGTTTGGTAATTTGTTCATTGGGTTCTGCCGCCGCTTCACTCAGGGCACGAGCCCAGTCCAACTGAACAGCTGACCGCTCGTCCGGTGTAAACAGCTGGTCCACAATAGGCACCACTTTCTCGAAGGCTGTCCACAGATCGGGGTCTAGGGTGAATTACAAGCGTCTAGTCCGTCATTCATAATCCAGCCGTCGTCCATTAGAGAATATCCGCGTCCATAATCCAAAGACCTATTCCATTTCCATATAACAGTATTAGCACCAAATTCAAAAAGACAATCATAGTATACATAAACATAGGCTTGTTTCCTGCAAGAGAAGCGGTCAACAGTTTTCAATGATGCCGGCAAGACATCATGATGTTCCAAAAATATCAAATCCGTATCGCTGATCAGTATTCTTAATCCATAATATTCGTTATAGAGTCGTCATCTAAAAAAAAAAAAGAAGATGTATCTCAGTCACGCTTTGATTGTGACTGTTCATATGAGTACCATGAGGATCTTGAAGTACATGGGTTCATACGGCCCCTAGCCCCGGGTTAAGCGGAATTAGACACAAGTTACGAAACGTAGCGCCATAGATCTTGCACGCTACGTTCGTATTTTGCTATCAGCATGCGATATGTATCGCCAAATTTGAGAAACTTTGAGTGGAGGCGCTTGGTGGAATAGCCCTGTTTTATAAGTTTCTGCAACAATGTTTTGTGACGTTGATTAAAATCATTTAACACAGGATCTAGCAAATGCTACTAAGCGAGATATGTATACGCCATATGCAGGTCCCACTGGAATATTACTATCCAGAAAGGGATAGTTTACGATGTCGAAATTGTAATCATCTCTTTTGTCATAAAGTCGACGAGAGAGAATGCCCGCTTCATTTTTATAGAGATAGAGATCTAAATAAGATGTGCCTGTAGGGCTATCTGTAGTTTCCTTCAAACCCTCGCGTAGGGTCTTGGTAACAGCCCAGGCGTGGGAAGAAGGGTCCACGGTATACGTAGATGGCATTGTCTATGTGGATGAGGTTTCCGTCTAGCTCACCGCTCAACACCTGTTTAAATTTGGTCCAGCCGTCACGGTGTAGCGTAACCGTATTCGATACGGTCTCAGCGCGCGACCAGCAAACATCTCCACGGTCTTCCACGAGGGTGACTTTATTTTCATAGACGTGTAACCCCACCCGGGGTGTAAGGGGAAGGATGGCTCGTAGGACAGGTGACATGCTTGACCCAATGACGAACGGTGAATGACACACACTCTGACTGTCTTTCGTATTTATGGTGAGGTCCAACTGTCAATGCCACAGCGCCAGCGTCAATAGGGCAAAGACTATTGTGAGGCCAACCAGCTGTCGCTGGTTCCGGCGTGAGCGCTCGTGGTCCATAGCCCGAGCATCAAGGATGGCTGTCATAGTCCAGTAGTGGTGAGTGATGGCACACCTCTCCATCGTGTGCACTCTGTCGAGGACCGCTTCTGTGAACTCTTTCAGGATCTGGCGTCGTCCCTCGTTGTCGTCGCCATCTGCAAACATGGACCGAACCACTGCTCGGTAACCCGTGAGTGAATTAACCACGGTGGCATGCTGTAAAATGCGAGTCGCATAGGGCTGGATCTCCGTCATGGCTCTGCAACGGTAGAAATGAAGGTGTGGGATCCAAAGGGACGTGTTTTATAGACCATGTCACACATGCGCGCCTATACGTAGCTCTACGGGTGTAGTCCGTGATACGTACTATTCTGATGGGTTAGTGCAAAAAGAGAGCAACAACAACAAAGATTACAGCGCCGGAGGCGCTCCTGGATCCCCTGGAAAATCTTCTCCACGTGTCATGGTATAGCTCCGGTGCCCTAAAAATTCCCACTTTTATACACCTACATAGAAGTACCCGAATGTGGGCGCGGACGTAGGCGAAAGCATTCTAGTACCCGGATGTAGGCGCAGACGTGAGCGAAATTCTAGTACCCGTCCATTGGTTCTTTTATCGATCGCTCATTGGCTCTTTTTCTCGACCGCTGATTGGTGCAAATGGATGTGACCTTTGCCGCAACATTTTTGCCGAACATTGCCGAAAGGGAAACCTTTTGACCTGGATGTGACCTTTGACCTTTTGATCCGACATTCACCCGCGCACTTCCGGTGATGCCGCGCACTTTCGGATAACCCGCGCGCGCGCGCTGCGGCCGGGGCGGGACGGGGCGGGGCCGGGCCGGGCCGGGCCGGGGAAAACCCGGATGTTGAACATCCGGACCCTACGTCTAAGGGGAACATTGGAACTCTTCTGTGTTCGAAGGTAGTACACACCAGAAGTGACGTCTGTGCGCAGAACCAACACCACCCAACCACAACCATGGACCCATAGTGGTGGGTTAAAACACACCCCCACGCATCCCCCAACATGCCTGCTTTCTACACTACGACCAGACTGCGCATGCGCAGACTCTTGAACACGGACGAACCATGAGTCCAGTTGGATGCTGCTTCACAAGAGCTTCAAAATAAGACCTCGTACGACTCCATCGGACCCATAGTGACCCATGTCGGCGCCAAAATGTCTATTTCCATACACTTTCTCTACTGCGCATGCGCAGAATGACGTCAGTTTTACGTCACACCCACCCCGTGGGATGCTCCTCTACGAGAGCTTCAAAATAAGACCTCATACGACACCATAGGATCATTAGGGGCTCACCTAGACCCCAAAACGTCCACCCCGTATGGGCCTATACCCCATAGCCATGCAGTATAGGCCTATGGGCTTACCCAGGCCTCGGTGAACTTTGTCCAAAAATTTCACCGTTTCGCGTCGAAACCCTTCCCATCGTGTTCTAAATGACGAGACGTGAAAAACAAATCCAAACAACCCATATCACAATGAACGTATGTGAATTTCCCAGGCTGAACCTATACTCCCTATAGCCAGTATGGAGCTATATGGGCCGGAGCGAATCGGTGAATTTTTTGGGAAAAGTCACCGAGGTCTGTATATAGGCTCATACTGGCTATATGGGGGGAGGGGTGGTCAATTTTTTTTTGTGGGTGTTACTATGGGTTGTGGGGTCTCGTTTTTCTCGTCGAGAAAAACACAATGGGAGGGGTCCCGGAGCGAATCGGTGAAATTTTTGGGAAAAGTCACCGAGGTCTGTATATAGGCTCATATAGCCCCATACTGGCTATATGGGGGTATAGGTTCAACCTGGGAAATTCACACACGTTCATTGTGATATGGGTTGTTTGGATTTGTTTTTCACGTCTCGTCATTTAGAACACGATGGGAAGGGTCTCGGAGCGCAACGGTGAAATTTTGGAAAAGTACTATATAGCCCCATACTGGCTATATGGGGGTATAGGTTCAACCTGGGAAATTCACACACGTTCATTGTGATATGGGTTGTTTGGATTTGTTTTTCACGTCTCGTCATTTAGAACACGATGGGGAGGGTTTCGAAGCGAAACGGTGAAATTTTTGGAAAAGTACCGGGTAGGTACTCCCCCCATATAGCCAGTATGAGCCTATATACAGACCTCGGTGGCTTTTCCCAAAAATGTCACCGATTCGCTCCGGGACCCCTCCCATTGTGTTTTTCTCGGCGAGACGAGAAAAACGAGACCCCACAACCCATAGTAAAGCAAACGAAAAAAATTGACCATCCCCATACCCCATACAGGCATTTTCCCTTATATTGTATAATACAGACCCCTATTGTAGGGGCGGGTACGGCGCATCACGTTGGGCACACCGGTTCTCGTCAGATCACCGAAGTTAAGCAGCGTTGAGCTCGGTCAATACTTGGATGGGTGACCTGGTGCTGTACTGACTGGACTGATCAGTGTCCAGAATAATAGGAACTGTGGACACTCTCGTGTTCTGGCACATGTAGGCACCGTCGTGATATGACTGAAACAATGTTGAAAACGACGTTAAATCCTACTCACTCACTCATCTATTGTAGGGGTAAAGTCCGTGTTCCGCTTTTTATATTTTCGGAAAAAAATCCTAATTTTACATGCACCCACCCCATTGACTTGATAGGCAGGCCCCGATAAGCCCGGGGACCGATATTAACCCTTTTGGCTAGATTTGATAGGGGTTTTCCCCTATTTTAGGGGTAAAGTCCGTGTTTCGCTTTTTATATTTTCGGGAAAAAATCCTAATTTTACATGCACCCACCCATGACTGAATGGCCCTCGAGGAACGCTTCACTTTGACACCTCACTCGACCCATTCGGTCCACTAGGGACCCACCCCGGTCACAAAACGTCTATTCCCATACTCTTTTTTAGGCATTCCCCGTATACATTAACATTGGAAGTCACTTGGTTGACATGGGACTACTTTCTATCCGCGGAAGTGACGGCATCACCACCAGACCGCGGAGGAATACAAAGGTTAAAGGTTGCCGGAACTACTTTTGACCTCCACGTGACCTTGAGCTGGTGGCGCCCCCTGGCGCCACAGCGGTGAAAGACGATGTGGCGCCCCCTATACTTTAACCTGGAAAAAAGGGGCACCAAGAGTTACCTCCCTGGAAAATACGCGTTGAAATCCGTAGACCCTACTACTGAAGATGCACCAAAATTGATTTCAGAATGATACAAAGATTTAAAAACAAATACTGGTACTTTGTACAATTATCTTCCTATTTAATCCGTGCGTGTCCCACTCATCCTATTCATCCTCATCCGCTTTACTCACTACACTTTAAATAATAAGTGTCTTGGAATAAAACACTTTTCTGTCCTCACTTTAAAAACGCATGTCGTGTCTTAAACTAAAGCACCAGTGTTCCTACGCAAAACACCAGTGTTCATAAGAAAAACACGTTTTTCAAGTGTCTTGAGCAAAGAAGTGTTTTAAGTACCGGATACAAACTAATGGGCGCAAAGTGTTTTAAAGTGGGAACAGAGAAGTATTTTATTTCAAGACACTTTATATTTACAGTGAATATATTATTCAAGGCGCCGGCCAGGGAGAACCAGTGGGGGGAGAGACGAGGTGTTCACTACACGAGATCCCTTGGGCCAGGCTTGCACCCTACAGTACAACGGGTCGACTGCGCATGCGCGATGAGTAGTATAGAAAGGGCACAACTGGTCGCATTGGTGTGGCGCGGGTTACGGAGAACCAGTGGGGTGAGAGACATCCGTCACGACTCCACCAGTTATCTACTACAACGCGGAAGTGTGTTACTAAAACATTGAAGACATTGTCATATCAACGCTTTAGTGTGTTAAATTACTGTCATGCATTCCTTCTCGGACATCTTATCCAGGGTCTCTAATATCATATTCCTGATATCCTGATCCTCATCATCCTTAAATGATGAGGATTATTATAACGTAATTGCATGGAATGATTGCACCACCCCCTTTCTCATGCACTGGAGGCCAAGGTGGAAAACTTTGTCGCGGCTCGCCTGTGGCTTCCGCAAGACTGAATAACCAGAACAAGTAAGTTTTTTAAGACTGAACTAATACCCCAGGGGGCATGGCCGATTGGAAGTCCTGCAACATCTGCGAATTTGAGAAACCTATACGCATGGAAGTGGCATAAAAGATAAATGTGACGAGACTCAGTTACGTGTTTTCGGAACCGGCTAAACGACAAGCAGTTGATAAAAATGTTATACATAACGAGAGATCCTGAAGGATCTTGGCGCCCACCATTGTCAGTTAATTGTAAGCTAATGACAAGAGGATCTTTTTGTCCATTGTTACTAGGAACAAGCGATTGATTTGTAATTTTGTTTACAGAATTTCTAATCTGAGCGAAAAAGATCGAAAAAGGGACACTGGAAAACACCAAGATATCTTTCTAAGTTTCAGGAGTTTCAAGATTTCTAGAAAATGTACTTATGTCGGTTGTTACAGTACAAGACTACAAGTTAGTCTGAAAGTGAATGTACATGTACAGAGGATCCTTCGTCTTCGTTTTGTAGTATTTTTTTTATTATTTTTGCACGTGTCATCATTGGGTACTGAAAGCGAAGACAAATATCTCTTTGACACTTTGGCATGAGCTATGAAACATACTTAAGATTTTATAATTAGGAACGAATGCTAATTCTGTTCTGTTTACTGGGCTAGTTTGAGACATATCTTTTAAGATACCATGCTCGAAAATAGTAAGATGGTACAATACTTAATACTGAAGGGAGCCGGTCCGCGCAGTAAATTTAAAACTTCGAAAGTGTCTGAATCCTGATTATCTACCTTGGATCGAAACATGCAGTAGTCTACAGTTGTCGAGTTGTGACGTTGTGTCACAAGAGTGACATCCCTTCATGTAGCCGACCCCCGGCAGACGAAACGGTGGGGCAGTTCACTTGCAAACTGCATGGACTAAAGAAAACTCGAAGAAATACTTTTTAATTCCGAATTATTTGAACTCCTTGATATGGAAGGTGAAGGTACGAATATTCTCTATAGTCAATATATAAAATATGCCCCACCGTTTCATCCGCCGACTCTTGTGATGCAACGTCACAACTCCGAAATACTATATTAATTTGAAGCGTAACTTGGATTTTCGAATCGGACCAAAAAAGGTATCTTGAACAACTAGGCCCCATGTGGGACCTGTCATGCATGTGTACCAAATTTCAGAAAGATCCATGCAGTACTTCTTGAGAAATCACGATAACAAAGTTTCATGGGGAAATTCAAGATGGGCGCCTGGTGGCCATATTGGATTTTCGAATCGGATCGAAAAAGATATTTTGCACAACTAGACCCCAAGGGGAACCTATGTACCAAATTTGAGAAAGATCCCAGCAGTACTTCCTGAGGAATCATGATAACAAAGTTGCATAAGGAAATCCAAGGTGGCTGCCTGGTGGCCATATTGGATTTTCGAATCGGACCAGGAAAGGTATCTTGCACAACTAGACCCCAAGGGGAACCTGTGTACCAAATTTGATAAAGATCCATGAAGTAGTTCCTGAGAAATCGCGATAAAGTTTCATGAGGAAATCCAAGATGGCTGCCTGGTGGCCATATTGGATTTTCGAATCGGACCAGAAAAGGAATCTTGCACAACTAGACCCCAAGGGGAACCTGTGTACCAAATTTGAGAAAGATCCATGCAGTTCTTCCTGAGAAATGACGATAACAATGTTTCATGGGGAAATCCAAGATGGCTGCCTGGTGGCCATATTGGATTTTCGAATCGGACCAGAAAAGGGATCTTGCACAACTAGACCCCAAGGGGAATCTGTGTACAAAATTTGAGAAAGATCCATACAGTAGTTCCTGAGAAATGACGATAACAATGTTTCATGGGGAAATCCAAGATGGCTGCCTGGTGGCCATATTGGATTTTCGAATCGGACCAGAAAAGGTATCTTGCACAACTAAACCCCAAGGGGAACCTGTGTACTAAATTTGAGAAAGATCCATGCTGTAGTTGCTGAGAAATCGTGATAACAAGGTTTCATAGGGAAATCCAAGATGGCCGCCTGGTGGCCATATTGGATTTTCGAATCGGACCAGAAAAGGTATCTTGCACAGCTAGACCCCAAGGGGAACCTGTGTACCAAATTTGAGAAAGATCCATAAAGCAGTTCCTGAGAAATCGCGATAACAAGGTTTCATGGGGAAATCCAAGATGGCTGCCTGGTGGCCATATTGGATTTTCGAATCGGACCAGAAAAGGTATCTTGCACATTGCACAACTAGACCCCAAGGGGAACCTGTGTACCAAATTTGAGAAAGATCCATGAAGAAGTTCCTGAGAAATCGCGATAACAAGGTTTCATGGGGAAATCCAAGATGGCCGCCTTGTGGCCATATTGGATTTTCGAATCGGACCAGAAAACGTATCTTGCACAACTAAGACCCCAAGGGGAACCTGTGTACCAAATTTGAGAAAGATCCATAAAGTAGTTGCTGAGAAATCGCGATAACAAGTAATTGTTTACGGACGGACGACGGACCACGGACGAAAAGCGATTTGAACAGCCCACCATCTGGTGATGGTGGGCTAAAAAATCAGAAATGGTATGAACCTACTTTTTCTACGATAGATTACTGGGTTGTTGCCGATACTTTCCAGTAGACTGAACTTGAATATTTACGTGGGACACGCGTAGGCCAGAGCGCTAAACTTGAAATTACACATTGCGAAGCACGTGCTTTTTGCCCTCAGCTAATGGTAGGTGAACGTTATTGCGGATTACAAGATATACAAAACCCGCTATGCCGAGACTGGGACCGCTTTTCCAAAGAGGAGTACATTAACTTTTAATCGCCATGCATCCACCGATCCGAAGAAGCGTCTTTCTCTACGAAAACGAAGTCGGTTTTTACGAATTTCTGGAACCGGACAATTTACGGAACCGAATAATCTTCTGTATTTGTCGTCGGCATAGCTTTGAGGGAAGGGAGATGCTATGAATCTCAGCTAGGGCGATGGTAGCTCTCGAAGTTGAAGTAGACCGCCACCTGGAGACTGTCTTTTGTTGTCCCAAGCAATTCAATTCAATTCAATTTATTGTACAAAACACCTTTACAGGCAGAGTACAAACAACAAAGAACAAGAACATGAATAACAAATCAATGAAATGTTCATATACATATATGAATATACTGTGGTGTATATATGGTCTGTACTGTTATAAGAGGTTACTCATGTATTACACTGAAGTCGAAGGGTGTACCAAGTATACAAATGTGGCACTACAATACTGACCAAGTCCTCTGAGGACATGATGAGGACAAATTTGTCAATATCACTTAGGGTCATGAAATTACTGTGACTTTCAGTAACTGATTTAAACAACGATATCCTGTCAGTTGTGTACCGGGAACATGACAACACAAAGTGCATTTCGTCCTCTACTTAATAGTAAAGACGTGGCAGATGTGTTAGAATACTTGACAGGTGTCACAGACTCGCAAGCAGTGGCGGATGATAGAATAACTCCAGACTAGATCTTTGTCCCGGCCGTCAGACCAGGGAAAGATCTACGAAGAAACTACATGTCACCGACGAGAACCATTTCTGGGCAAGCCTGGGTGGGGGCAAATGAGTTTACCAAAAGAGCGAAACAGAACGCTTGTCTCGTAGGCCTATATACCCAATATTAGGTAGGATGTAAGTGTGTATGTACGACAGGAGAACTGGGACACGGGACATGGGACACCTAAGAGATACATCATAAGTTGAATATAAGTACATGTAAGAATGTACAGGAACAGACGAGTCGCCAGTTCCGACCCACCAAAGTGAAATTTGCATCTGTTTCAGAAGGAAAGGGTTTGATTGGCATATTCATTATCTCAATCGCCGTACAATTGTCCATAGCCTTTATTAACAAACTAACTTAGCTGGGGATAAATTGAACTGCAGGGAAAATAAAATTACATTTCTTAATGAGAGGTGTCAGTTCCGACCCACTGTCGCCAGTTCCGATCCAGCCTCGTTTTTGACATTGACCTTTGACCCAGATATAAACAAATGTAATCGTCAACATGATAAATATTCCGCCAAAATAGGGTCCTAGCTGGATATTTCGTTTTGAATGTCTTCATCTCATAAGTGAACATCTTACGTTAAAGAATGCGGGTTGTGGTGATAGTGATATGGTCGAGCTAATCATATTGGCAAGATATATTGGACACTGAAATAACTCCGATGGCCAATAAGCGTATACTCACTCGAAAATGATGATAAATCAACGGTACTTCTACTTATTTTACCTCTGAATAACAGATTAAAGAGAAGAAATGCTAATCATCACTTGAGTTACGATTTTACGTAGTGAGCGCTGCGTTCGCAAGACATTTTCAGGCCATGGTACGACCCAGCTTGGCCATCCATGGATGATGGTGGTTCGGAACTGGGTCCGTCAGTTGATGTCAACAATGGGGCAGGTAGCCTTTAGATAGACACCCCAGTAAATAAATTTATGACAGATACATATACCATATGATAATTATATGTGAGAAACAAAACATCAACACTTTGATCGGAAGCGCTGGCAGACGACAGGGTTTTTGACCAACGGCGAGTCCTGGTGTTTGTACTTAGACCGATGTAGTCGTGTGTATGGAGTGGGTCTGCAAAGCTGTCTCCTACCAAAATCAGTGAATGCATAATATAATTTAACCATGGTTGAGAGGTTGATCAACTTGCTTGAATACACCAAATGTTGTATGATTTCGCGTGATCATGGTTATGACAAGAAGCAATATTTTGGGAAGTGGGTCGGAACTGACACTGGGTCGGAACTGGCGACATCACTGTACATTAGAGCTGGGACGCGTGATGCGGGATACTGGACCCGTAAGCTATGTACTATATATCACAGGAGAACTGGGACGCGGGACACGGGGCACTTCCCGGGGAAATAAAACTCACACCAGAGCTAATAATAAATTTCTCAGTAAGAAGAAATTAATTTAATGCTCAACTTAATTTCATTGTAGGTCTAATTCAGTATTCTTACGGGAAATTTTGGCTGTGAAAAGTAAATATTACATCTATTAAAAAATGCAACATTTACTTGCAGAATTGTGTTCCAAAGTATATGCACAATTTCTTAATAAAAATCTCGTGTTCTCCTTCTAGAACAAAAGATATCAACGAATAAAGTGATAACACTTGATTACATAACGAGTAACTTGGTAGGCACATTCAATTGTAAGCATAGTGCGTACGCAAGGTGTAGTGTATGGCCCCGACCTGCGTGACGAGGACACACAACGAAAGTGACTCTGTGTGATCTCTTTCTTGATCAAAAAATATCAACGAATAAACAGATAACACTTGATTTATCAAGAGAGTAAATTTTGGTAGGGACATTCAACTGTATGCATGGTGCGTACGCTACCATAAGCGAATGGCCCAGAAACATACGTGATGTCGAGGGCAAAACAACAACAACAACGAAAATTAATGGCAGAGAAACCTCTGATGGCCATTATGTTATCGTTTAAAAATTAGCAAGACTACTTCCCAACAGAAATCTTGTAGTCCTGAGACAATGTTCTCGTTGTAAACGTAAATCCTGGCGTAACTCCGCCCGGTAGCATCATCCCAGTACAACACTCCAAACAGGTGACCCGCCGACAACAAAGATGTCCACGGTCCCGCTCCATGCGTGAAGTCGAGGGCTGCACGTGGCAGAACGAGAATTCAAAATACACCAAGAAAGCCGACTAGGAACGGCAACATTTGGGATTTTCAGGGAATGTTTGACTAGACATTAGTCCAATAAAAATCTGCTAGTAGTTACTTCAGAAAAATAACCTTAGGTTACGTCTAAATCTAGACTAAAGGAACTCCAACAAAAACACGTCCCCACACGGTGGACTGCAGAGAATAAAGAGGACGTGTTCATGTGGGCATATGCGCAGAGTAACCCGACTGAGCTCCCTAAGGGGAGATAACTTTTATTCTGCAATTGGAATCTCTTACGGAGGATATAGGGATAGCAATAGCAGGTGATGATTTGAGCAATAAATATCACCTTTATATACTACTACGAGAGATGCTGAAGGATCTTGGCGCCCACCATTGTGCGATAATTGTAAGCTAATGACAAGAGGATCTTTTTGTCCATTGTTACTGAGAACAAACGATTGATTTGTAATTTTGTTTGCAGAATTTCGAATGTGAGTGAAAAAGATCGAAAAAGGGACATTGGAAAACACCAAGATATTATCTTCTTTAGTTTCAGAAGTTTCAAGATTTCTTGAAACTGTACTTGATGTCGGTTGTTATAGTACAAGTGAGAGCAAAGTTAGTCTGAAAGTGAATGTCCGCAGGATCCTTCGTCTTCATTTTGTAGTATTTTTTTTTTTGCACATGTCATCATTGGGTACTGGAAGCAAACACAAATCTCTTTGACAGTTTGGCATGAGCTATGAAACATACCACCTAAGATTTTATAATTAGGAACGAATGCTAATTCTGTTCTGTTTACTGGGCTAGTTTGTGATATCACTTTTAAGATACCATGCTCGAAAATAGTAAGATGGTACATAACTTAATACTGAAGGGATCCGGTCCGTGCAGTAATGTTGAAACTTTGAAAGTGTCTGAATCCTGATTATCTCCCTTGGACCAGGCAGTAGTCTACAGTTGTCGAGTTGTGATGTTGCGTCACAGATTCAGATTCAGATTCGTTTATTGGCGCAAACACAAATAACATTGGTTAAGGCCAGTAACGGTATACATGAACAAGTGTATGATTTTACATGGTTCAACAGAGGCTCGAATCGTTTTCAATTATCCCTTTGTGTAGCCGACCCGTCGGCAGATGAAACAGTGGCGCAGTTCACTTGCGACGGCATGGACTAAAGTAAACTGATTTATAATTTGAAGAAGTACATTTTAATTCGGAATCATTTGAACTCCTTGATATAGAACGTGAAGGTTTGGATATTCTCTATACTCAGTATATGGAATGTGCCCCCACCGTTTGATCCTCCGACTCTTGTGATGCAACGGCACAACTCGGGAATACATTATTAATTTGAAGCGTAACTTGAATTTTCGAATCAGGCCAAATCCGGTATCTTGCACAACTAGGCTCCATGTGGGACCTGTGTACCAATTTTCAGAAAGATTCATGAATTAGTTCCTGAGAATTCACGATAATGTTTCAAGGGGAAATTCAAGATGGCCTCCTGGCGGCCATATTGGATTTTATACCAAAAAAGGTATCTTGCACAACTAGACCCCAAGGGGAACCTGTGTACCAAATTTGAGAAAGATCCATGAAGTACTTCTCGAGAAATCACGATAAAGTTTCATGGGGAAATCCAAAATGGCTGCCTGGTAGCCATATTGGATTTTCAAATCGGACCAAAAAAGGTATCTTGCACAACCACATCCCAAGGGGAACCTGTGTACCAAATTTGAAAAAGATCCATGCAGTAGTTCCTGAGAAATCGCGATAACAAAGTTTCATGGGGGAAATCCAAAATGGCTGCCTGGTGGCCATATTGGATTTTCGAATCGGACCAGAAAAGGTATCTTGCACAACTAGACCCCAAAGGGAACCTGTGTACCAAATTTGAAAAAGATCCATGCAGTAGTTTCTGAGAAATCGCGATTACAAAGTTTCATGGGGAAATCCAAGATGGCTGCCTGGTGGCCATATTGGATTTTCGAATCGGACCAACAAAAAGACGGACCGACGACGGACCACGGACGAAAAGTGATTTGAACAGCCCACCATCTGGTGATGGTGGGCTAAAAAAGTTAGATGGGATGAATCTCCAGACTGTGCTGATAATATCCACCGATTATAATGACAACTGCATCAAAACTGTAGGAGTTGCATTGACATCATTTAATCTGCAGTATTTTGAACTGTGAAGAGCAATAACTCAGTAAGGAAAAATCTTCTGTCAACCTCGTCAGATCACCGAAGTTAAGCAATGTTAGCTCGGTCAATACTTGGATGGGTGACCGGGTGCTGCACTGGCTGGGCTGATCCGTGTCCAGGGTAATAGGAACTGTGAGCACTCTCGTGTTCTGGCACATGTAGGCATGTAGGCACCATCGTCATACGACTGAAACAGGGTTGAAAACGACGTTAAACCCTACTACACTCACTCAACCTGAGGGGCACATGCTCATCTTCAGACTGTGCCAATAAAGGTATCAAACGAGATATCATTTAATATACTGCATTTTGCACTGTAAAGGAACACACCTCTGTCAACGGGAAGAGCACAAACACATCTTCAGACTGTGCCGATGATATCCACCAAGTACTATGTGAACCATATCAAAAGTATAGGAGTTGTATTGACAAGATCATTTAATCTACAGATTTCGAACTGTAAAGGGCAATAACTCAGTGAAGCGGGGGGGGGGCCAAGGGGTATTTTCGTACTCCGTTTTGGGGTAATTTTCATTATCCGTTCTCAGTTCTGAGGAAAACTAATTTTGCGTACACACGTTCTGGACGTATTCCACGTTCACCGTATTTTCCTATTTTTAATTCTCTGTTCTCTGTTCCACCAAGTTATAATTTTGCGTTCCTCGTTTTGTGAGATTCGTTATTTACGTTCCCGTTCACACCGTCACTCTCGTATAAATTGCTTGCCTGCAAGCAACTCTAGCGGATTCAGCTCTTCTGTGTGTGTCGAAACAACCCTGTTGTGGAGAATGATGTGATCATGAGTGCAACAACATGGAGGCCATGAATGAGGACAGCGTGGCTGCAACCGCTCACACCGTGGACCACAAATAGTTGAGGCAATATATTACCTTGATCCTAATATTTGTGCCACCGAAAATAAATTTATTGGCGGCAAAGAGAGGAAACACGCCATGATCGACCTCAGTAAGCCTCAGATGTGCATCATATTCAGGGGCGGCGGAAGCGGGGGGGGCAGCTCCCAATTTGGATGGGGACTCAGCACCCCCAGTTTCAACAAAAGCTGGGTGACTTTTTCATGATTTTGGTCCTAATGTGACCAGATATACAGGCCGGGATTTTTCCCCCGCGGCGCCGCCCTGTAGGTTAATTCAATTCAATTCAATTCTTTATTGGCACTAACACAATTCACATTGGTTATGGCCGAGAAACCATATCAAACACACAATAGTTCAGTGTACTACAAGAAATAGTAATACAAAGTGAAAACATGAGTAACAAGATACCTAACAGCCAGTGCTATTACCTGGAAGGACTTCTCCTGTTAAAACTCTCAGAAATTAGGTTATGTTTTCACGGAGCAACGACTTTGTACGGAGCCGTGGAAGGGACATGCGTTTTATTTATATTTTCACTCTCAGGAAAACAGAATATTTCCCCTTTTTCTCTCAAAACATTGCACTGGAGGGGCACGTTGATGTTTGGTTTAAAGTGCTCTGATTTGCTCATTCTTCTGTTGCGTTCGCAATGACCAATAACTGTTTTAGATGTTAATTTACATAGAAATTGCATTAGCTTTATCGGACGATTAGCTGATTATCAAATTTAGAAATCAAAATTGCGTCCTTAAATATCACTCAAGTTACTTATATGGGTTATTTTGGAGTATATAATGAAATATGTTGTCAACTGTGGACAATTTCCAACGTTTTCCGATGTTTACTCCGCTGCATCTACTATTAAACAGCGTGGTAGCTGATAAAGACACTCTTGAATTCTTCACGAATTGTTTTTTCTTCGTTCTTCGTATTTGGATTATTTTTTTCTTTTTTCTCCGTACTAGAGATGGGGTTTTTTTTACGTTCACACGATCGCTTACCCCCCCACCCCCCCAGTGAAAAATCCTCCATCAATGGGAAGAGCACATGCACATCTCCAGACTGTTCTGATAATATCCACCAGTATTATGTTAACCGTATCAAAAGTATAGAGAAATTGCGGTGACAAGAAGATATCATACAATGTACAGTATTTAGAACTGTAAAGGGTAATAACTCCGTTAGGAATGATCATCTGTCAATGGGAAGGGTATATATATATGTGCATCTCCAGATTGGGTCAATAATATTCACCGAGTATTATGTTAAACGTATCAAAAGTATAAGAGTTGCGTTGACAAGATGATATCATTTAATATACAGTATTCTGAACTGTAAAGGGCAATAACTCAGTAAGGAAAAATCCTCTGTCAATGGGGGCACATGCGCATCTTCAGACTGTGCTGGTAATATCCACAAATTATCGTGTGAACTGTATCAACAAGAGCCCAAGGGCTTCAATATACGCCCGCTTATCTGGAATTACATTGGTCCAAATTTCAAGGTTGTTTAATAGCCTTGTGCGTCTGAGAATGTAAGATATATCACATCTTATAGTGAATGATAAACTAACATAAGCTCAACTCTTGGTAACTAGTTAACCTTGAAGCAAGAGCTGAGAGCTCACATATCCGACACTGAATAGTCAGTTTGACAATAGTCAAACACATGAAAATAGTAGTTTTCCTGCAAATGTTTCTCATGAAGGAAAAAGTGATGAAGTAAACCTTTGTTCTTGAGTTAATAAACAGGTATGAAGTTCATAAAGGACCCCCTCCCTGTTAAATTAGTAAATGTATGGTTTTTATTTCACGACAGTGTAACTGAATGTAGCTGTTTCAAACATGGGAGACAACTCCACAGGACAATACCATATACATGTACATGAAGGGGAGAGAATATTCCAACCTAACACATAGAGTCAGATAAACTTATTCAGTTTTGGGAGACTGTGACCTTGACCTTTGACAAATTGATCTAAAAATTTATGGCTCCTCTTTGCCATGTGAGTAAGACATACCGGTACTCAAAGTTTGGTAGCAATCCATACCTTGAAACCGGAGATATCGCATGGACAACAAATGTTAATGGATGAATGGACCGGAGGCAACATCGCATTACACGACCTCGTCTTCGACAGGCATATGAAAATGTTACTTTTAATGATTTGTTGATTTTGGGGTCACAGTGACCTTGACCATTGACCCACATTTTGGTATGCAACACATGTCCCTCTGATGTATCTACTGGCAAAAAAAAAGTTATTTTTAATGATTTCCTGATTTTGGGGTCACAGTGACCTTCACCTTTGACCTTGACCTAAATTCTGGTACACGACACATCGTCTTCCCTCAATGTATCAATGGACACAAAAAAAATCATGATTTTTATGAATTTCATGATTTTGGGGCTCAGTGACCTTGACATTCAGCCTTGACCTACATTTTGGTATGTGACACATCATGTTCCCTAATGTATCTACTGACAAAAAAAAAGTAATTTTCAATGATTTTTTTATTATGGAGTCACAGTGACCTTGACTATTGACCTGGACCTAAATTTTGATACATGACAAACCGTCTCCACAAAAAATAATGATTTTTAACAATTTCATGATTTTGGGGTCAGTGACCTTAACCTTTGACCTTGACCTACCTTTTGGTATGTGACACATCGTGTCCCCCTAATTTATCTACTGACACAAAAAGAGGTCATTTTAAATAATTTCCTGATTTTGAGGTCACTGACCTTTGACGACCTAATTTTTGGTATGCGACACTTCATTTCCGCCTATTGACCACTCACAAAAAATTCGTAATTTTTAATGATTTCATGTTTTTTAGGTCACACTGACCTTTGACCTTGATTCTGGGGTCACAGTGACCTTGACTATTGACCTGGATCTAAATTTTGGTATATGACAAAGCCACTCCCCGTAATTTCCCAATGGACTAAAAAAATCATGATTTTTAACAATTTTTACAATTTTGGGGTCACAGTGAGCTTGACCTTTGACCTTGACCTACATTTTGATATGCGACACATCGTGTCCCCCTAATGTATCTACTGACACAAAAAAGTTATTTTCAATAATTTCCTGACCTTTCACCTTGTGACCTTGACCTATTTCTTGGTATGCGACACTTCATTTCCCCCTATTGAATCCACTCACAAAAAATTAGAAATTTTTGATTTCCTGATTTTTCAGTCACACTGACCTTTGACCTCTGACCTCGACCTACATTTGGTATGTAACACATCGTTCCCCCTAGGGCATCCACTCACCAAAAATTAGAACTGTAGGTAGAAAACTGTCAATGATCCATGATTTCCTGATTTTAGGCAACAGTGACCTTTGACCTCTGACCTCGATCTTAATTTTGGTACGCGACACATTGTCTTCACCTAGCGTATCCACTCACGAAAAATTGCGACTTTGGATAGAAAACGTTCACAGATATAGACCGGACACGAACACTTCAGTGATTTCCTGTTCTTTAGGCCAGTGACCTTTGACCTCTGACCTCGACCTTGAGTTTGGTACGCGACACATCGTCTCCCTGTGGGGTATCCACTCACCAAAAATTGGAACTGTAAACAGAAAACTGTTCCAGATATAGACCGGACACGACGGAAACCGCCATCACATAATACGTCCGCCTTTTGGCGGGCGTATAAAAATGAAGGAGGACTTGCATTGACAAGAAATACGGACAGACTTTCGTGGCTATCGCTATATCCGCTGGACATATATGCTGGGGGGGGTTAAAAATAAACAAACTAAATATCTTGAAGTTGTGACATGTATTTCAATCAAGGTGTAATATAATAACAAATAATTACATTTTCCCTGAAATGCCAATAATTTATCGGAAATGAAAACATTACTATTTTACCCAATTTGATTCCATCTGCTAATCTGACAGTCAAGTTCTGGAATACTAGAGAATGTTGGTAAACTTTTAAGACACATTCAGAGAATAAAACTGATGTACCTGACTATACAATCTTCTTTTCTTGAGAAACTCATAAATGTCCCTGTTTCTATACAGAATGTATGTACAAATATACAAGAAAATCTGTCTTTTCATTTTAAAAACACCAGATAACTTGTCCGATGAACTAACACCATGTAGACTTTACAAATATGTACATAAGAATACAACTTAAAGACAGAATACAATGTCACTGTAATATGAACATGATGAAGACGGATTTTAAGACACTTGTAGTAACCATTTTCAAAAGATAGGAAATTTCTGATTTTCAGGCATACTCGATAGAGTACAGTTCTTAAGTTATCAGCCATATAATAACAGTGGCACTATGCAATTTGCAAATTTTTTACATTTACCTAAAATGATGACCTGCTACAACAAAATTCACCCTTATACTTGAACCTGAGAATATTAAAACCACTCAGCACAATCAGAACATACATTTCTGACCATAAAATCACAGATAGCACCAGGAAAAATTTACATGATTCTGTTACATATATACATACAAAACCACCTAAAGAGGTTATAGAGAACTACCTCTCTAAAATGAAGTTCGAAAAGATCGTTTTTGCTCAACAAAGTCGAGATTATATCAAAATAAGAGATATCCGATGACCATATATCTGCATCAGATGGTATTAAAAAACAAAAACATTTTGTCCATCTAATTTGCATAATAATAGACAATTTGTTCTCTACTGAAAACTAGACTATATACATGTGATATATGCACACTTTCATTGAAAAATCACTGTTACGACATGTAACAATATATAAGCTGAAGATCTGGGAGTGTTGTGATGAATCAGTCAAAATTTATTAAGCCATTTCAGAGAGATAGTTCTCTCTAACCTAAAGATTTTCAATGCTTTGTTCTGCATGTAACTCAAAACTAGAATGTTCTACACAAGTATTTATCAGTCTTTTGATTTATTTTATTTAATCAGAAGTTAGTTTAGTATTTCACTTAGCCATACCAAGAAAACACAACCTCTAATAATAAAATACTTTTCATTAAAATCACAGTTTTTTGACCTTCAGCAGCACTGAAGTAGGTTCTTTGACTTAGTAGTAATTGTGCAATCACGTTCATTCGTAAGACAACCACACAAACACAGTGTCCATAACAAGTTATTATCAACTGACAGGTTCAGTTTCTTTACTGTCATCCTCACCAGTTGCAGATGTTTCCATTGGTTCTTCTTTAACGGCAGTGTCTACAGATTCTGGAGGTTCAGTTCCTGTTACAGTTTCTGCAACAGTTTCTGTAACAGTTTCACTTGCTGATTCAGTTTTTGTAACAGTTTCACTTCCTGGTTCAGTTTTCACAGCAACCACCATTTCTGGATTTAAAACTTCAGATTCTGATTCTGTTTTTACAGTTACACCTTCAGATTCTGTTTTCACTACATCTGCCTGTTTGGTTGAGTTTGTAGATTCAGTAGATTCCTCTGTCTGAGAGACCGTGATGTTGAGTGGGTTCACCAGGGGAGCATCAGTGGGACTGGGACCAGCATCAAAAGAAGCACCCTATAAAATATTATCAGTGTTCAGCTTTTATTATACATGTACATACCATTCTCTTCTTCTTTCGACAGTGTTAATATAAATACTTCATATAGGTTCCAGTACAATATATTACTTCACACAGTGTGCCAAAACACACAGTTTTAGTGATACAAGATCCCATAGGTTTATCTAAGTAACAATTTTTCACAGTTCTTACCCTTACATATTATTATAAAGGTTTTTATCAAACAAGCCCTGTCAAACCTGATTAAACCTGACCTGTTTGGGGCCAAAATATTCTCAGTCATGATTCTGATTGAGGGAGGGAGGGAATTTGGCTTAATGTCACACTCAAGTTTGTTTCACTCATATGGTGAGTCAGTTTGGTTGGTGAAGGAAGCCGGAGTACCCGGAGAGAACCACCGCCCTTCGGCAAGTAACTGACAAACTTTCACACATGGACCACGATTCTGATTGATAGTAGTATGAACCAATGAAACGCTTTTAGAGAAGATAGTAAATGCGAACTGTAGCATGATCTCATTGTATGATCAGAATATCACCCAGGACAACTTTCATGTTCCATACAAATTCCATATCCTAGACCAGACTCACCTGAGTAGCATCTTCATAGCACACTGGATGATAGGTCTGAAAATAGATAAGAAAAATAGCAGCAATTGAGATATCTTCCAAAAGCTACAAAAATCTACCTGAATGGAGAAGAAAATAGAGACGGTTGGAAGAAATATATGGAATTTTATTTCTATTCGGATTATTAATAACCATACACTCATTCTGTAGTGCTAACAGTAACTGTTCAACAAGCATTCTGAGAACCCCAACATCTCGCCTTGCAGGGTCTCCCGCTGAAGATGCAGTAGTATTGAGAACAGATATGTAGAGCATCATGTACTGGGGCACATGTAATTTTCTGCCTTAAAAAACCTTATCAAGGGAAACGTTCAAAGCCTAAACTGCGATAATTTGGACAAAAAAATCATATTTCATACCATATTTCTTGAATAGCACATGCACATCCTCGAATCACATTAAACTTGTGTCAAGTGTCAAACTCATCCAATGAAAGCCGACAGCTTCAGCAAACCTTCCATGTACAGATGTTGTATGTATTATCATTGGCAAATTACCAAGATGAAACCCTCAAAATTTGAACGAAACTTTATATTTCGTCTCATAAATCAAATGAAATATGTGTACCAGTTTTCATAATCATCCAATGAAACCCGACAAATTCAGACAACTTTTCAGTACATTTTTATGTAACAAAAAAACTTATAATTGGCAAATTACTAATTACATAATTTGGACAGAAATTAATATTTCATCTCATAAATAGCACAGGTGCATCCTCCAATCATAAGAAACATGTGTATCAAGTATCATAATCATCCATTGACAGCTGACAACTGAAGCCAAGATTCTATGCATGTAGGAGGCCTACAATTTTGCTAAACAAAAAACTCAATCAATTGACATATTTTTTCTTAAAAAAAAATTCTGAATTTTTTATATATATATATATATATATATATATATATTTTGAATTTGCTAAACCAAAAGAACTTATCATTTCCAGGCCAGGGACACCGACGATGACATCCTTTCCCCCCCTCCCCCTTCACAATATCTCCCCTTTACTTCACTTGGCGGGATAAAACTCGCAGCAAACACGAGCCAAAATTGCTTCCACTATATGACCGCACAATTAACAGATTTCAATTTAGGAGTGCAACAATTAGCTATACCAAAATGCAGCATTTCCTTGTTTAGTAATTCAGTGACCTTTTGTTTTCAAAATAAACAGGGTCTTTCTTTCTTCTTTATCTTAAGGTACATCTGAGAACACAGTGCTCAAACTATCTCAAAATGAATACATTTGGACGGACTTAGTGGTTGATCACATCCCAAAGCCTTGAATTAGAATTGTAACATTGAATCAAAACAACTATTTTCTGATCTTTGGATTGAGTGACCTTGACCTCTACTTTAGTACTCAGCATATCTGTCCCTAATGTATCTAATTATTGGAAAACATGAGATTGATCTAATCAAAACCCCTGGGCTTTCCCCAAGTGATTGAGACCCATGTGTAGTGTGAATTGGGGAAGAGATAGCACTATGTGGGATGATCAAGCTAAAGGTAATTTATAACTTGCAATGTATGAATGTATCAACAGATCAGTGTATGGAGTATACAACTAAGCATGCTAAGTATTACAGTTCAGCATCTACAGTTGGTTACATTCAAGCATATAGGACAGAAATAGAAATTAATATATCTGTAAAGGGGCATAATTCTGTAACATATGGGCCGAGGGGAGCCACTTTTGATAGGCATCTGACTTAGCACTAGATAAATAAGTGTTAAAAATTTGGTGGTGGTGTCTCTAGCGGTTTTACCTAAAATGCGGTAACAGTCAGACATACATGGCGACGACAATACCCAGAGGCCAAAATGGCCGCAGGGTAAGAATACAAGTAGATAAATAAGTTTCCAAAATTTAGCACCTTCAACTACAGATCCCAAAATCAGAGATTATTACATCCGAAAGGGGCACAACTCCATAAAATACGGGCTGAGACGACTAATTTTTTTGTAGGTATCTAGACTACAACTGGATAAAAAAGTTCCCTCATAATTTTGTAGCTGTACCAAACACAGTTAATTATATATAACTGGTTACACTCAAGCATAGATCACAAAATCAGAGACAACTGCACCCAAAAAGGGGCATAACTCTGTAAAATAAGGGACAAGGCGAGTAATTTTTTGTTGGCTTCTAGAATACAACAATATAAATAATTTTTCAAAACATAGTTCTGCAGATAGTTGGCTACATTCAAGCATATAAGACAGAAATATAAATTAAAATATCTGTAAAGGAGCATAACTCTGTAAAATATCGGCCGAGGGGAGCCAATTTCAATAGGCGTCTGATTTAGCATTAGATAAATAAGTGTTCTAATTTGGTGGTTGTGTCTCGAGCGGTTTTGCCTAAAATGCAGCAACAGACTGACGGACGGACGGACATGGCGATGACAATACTCCAAAGCCAAAATGGCCGAGGGGTAAAAAAAAATGTAATTTTCAATTTTGTCCTGATTTATGGGCCACAGTAACATTGACCTCAATTTTGGTATATGACTAATCTTCTACCCTTAATGAATCCAGTACAAAAATATAGCAAATTCAATTAGTTTCAGATTTTGTGGCCCATAATGACCTTGACCTCAATTTCTGACACATGGTCTCCCCCAAGTGAATCCACTAAAAAAAAAATTGCAAATATAGTGTGTGTAAGCGAATATGATTTAAAGTCGCTTCTAACAATATTTAAATCATATCAAAACATTTGGGTCCTATTTATTTTTGCGCCTGGAAACCCCACGAAGAGCTGCCATTTATAAACTATGTGCTACATGCCAGACATACCTTATCTGCTGCTCGGACGGCATCCCTCAAGTGCCAAGCCTCCTCATCCTCATCAAAGTACTGTTCAAACGGTTCACCACATATCTCACACACCTACATAAAACACAGAGAGGAAATATATCAAAATGTGTTCAGTTTCACACAGCAGATAGTACACCGAGATTGATCAAATATGAATTGTAGCTTAATAGTCAAGTTTCTACAACAGAATGTTCATAGTTCTGATACACTGGAACAAGTGAATGGTAAAAAGCTTAAATCTTTTGTTTGAGTATGGTATTCACCAAGATGGAATATCTAATGTGAGCAGTTCCGAGCCATTCAAAATACAACACAGAAGTTATATGCTCCCCTCTCCCAAACCCATTCACATGCAGATAATAGTAATCATTCCCCAGATAAGTTTCCAACTTCTTCACCAAGTATCCAGAAGTCACAGTCCGGACATGTATGTTACAGGTTGGAGACAAAGGACCACAATTTTGGAGAAACTAATCGAAACGGGTAGCATGTGTGCTTAACTGGTAGACCATGGTCGGTAAGGTAGACCATGGTGTTTGCGATGATGCCATCCATTCTATCAGAAATTGAAATGTAACTTACATCATTCTCATTGCCTGAGGCTGGTGGACACCGGATGATCTCTTCTCCAGCTGGTAGATGGAACAATGGCTCGTGTGTGTTAGACTGCTGCATCCTCTCAAATATACTACTACGTGCTGTCAAACAAACAGGGAAACGGGTCGTTTATAAACACTTCAGACTGAAGTATAAACTGGACATCTATCTATTTCATATATTCTATTTAATAAATATAATGCCGAGTTTGCATTGGTGAAAAAAATGGACAGTATACTCCCTCATGACATGTCATCCAGTTCCCGGACATTTCCCTCTATAAATTACATTATAAAACAGGGGCAGGATCCAGCCTAGGTGAAACGTAATGAATAGATATGTCTAGTCTTATAAAAATCAACATGGGCTTATCCTTCAACATCTTTGAGTGTCAATTTATCAACATATGAAGACCACCAAATAACCATAAGACCACCAAATCAACTTAGTCTGTTCCAGAAAAGTGTACACAGAAGGAACTTTTTTTTTACCCTGATCACCCCAATTTTATTTCTTACCATGGTAAAATCACTTAATTAGGGGACAGTGTATTGTCCAAAGATATAGTGCCTTTCACTCCCCCACCTCATCTCTTCCACCCCCATGCCAACCTCCGTACATATCTCAACCAAAATTTGAAGATCAATTATTCATATTATACAACTCTCATATGTAGTAGGCAAATTATTTTGTAAATTTTCTTGTTAATGAATCAGATAACACACCTCTCTCTTCAGATTCTTCAATCTCTTCATATTGAATCCAATCCTGTGGGATGAAATGATAGTCCTTTGAATACATTGAATTACAGTTCGGTTTAGCAATTTATACAAACTTTCAAGGCTAATTAGATAAACTTAACAGATATGAAACGAACAAACCCTTTTATATTAAGTTACGAGAAAGCGTGGTAGGACTGAGTTTAATAAGCTTTTGGAAGAACTTAAAAGTGACTTTAAGAAGAAAGAACATTGTAAGATACATCATTCATAGCAACAGTTGTTTTACAGTGACACTGGATGCCTCCACCAGCTTATTCACTAATGTGGCTAAATAAGACTACCAGGCAGTTCAGACACTGTTATAGTGAAGGATCAGTAAGACTACCAGGCAGTTCAGACACTGTTATAGTGAAGGATCAGTAAGACTACCAGGCAGTTCAGACACTGTTATAGTGAAGGATCAGTAAGACTACCAGGCAGTTCAGACACTGTTATAGTGAAGGATCAGTAAGACTACCAGGCAGTTCAGACACTGTTATAGTGAAGGATCAGTAAGACTACCAGGCAGTTCAGACACTGTTATAGTGAAGGATCAGTAAGACTACCAGGCAGTTCAGACACTGTTATAGTGAAGGATCAGTAGCTTCTTGTACAGTACAATACTTACGTTAATCGAGTAGTACCACTTCCGATTCTTGATCACCCGGATTCCTTCCTTCTCTCTCTTGTTTTGTCGGAAATGCCAGTCAAGATGTTCTCGGTATCGCTCGGTGTCTTCCATGAGGAAGCGCATGCCACAAGATGAACACTGTATACCAGTATAAATCCTCTGAATGACACCATTGTAACGTCTGCAAACAAACCAGAACAACATAATAACTGGTCAATATGAGCAACATTATCACTAACTTGTCCCCACAGAATACAGCTGATCAGCTTCCACACTAGGAGTGATGAAAGGGGATAACCCACAAGGACAGATTGTTTGTGTATGGTCCCCTATCTATCAGCTAGAGAGCGCCTCACAATAATCCAACCTCCCAGGTTTTCCTTCACCAACAGCCAGACTGTCCATTCTTTGATGGAAGTTAAAAACTTAGTACATTGTATAAGAAAAATCAACATGAATACTGGAATCTCTCAAAGTTTTGGGTAGCTCACTGACAGACAACCAGATACGGACACATATTGCGACCTTCCTGTATTTGAACAGATCGACCATCAATAAAGAAATATATTTCGAATAATCATCCAGAGATTTCAACACACACAGAAATTACTTTCGTAACAGGATTATTCGCATAAAAATAAAAAAAACCATGTATAACATCAAGAATTAGTTTAAGACCACCAAGTCACCGTATTCCAAAGTTATACTCAAATCATAGATCGTATGGAAAAGCAATTACACTTACTTTTTAAGTTTAGCCAAATTGAAATCGGAGATATCAGGAACATCTTCAATCTTCTCTTCAGGGAAATCCTACAAATATAACATACAATTCTGAAAGTGGTGAAGGCATTCAACAGAAGAAAGCTTAAAATCATTACCAGAGACATTCACAAAACTACAATACTGGAGATCTGTGACAGAAATTGTCACAATCATAAGATCACATGTAATTTACCATGATCCCCAGTTTTGTTCTGCTTAGTCCAGTCGCTTAGGTGAATAATCGTGACACGCCGGATTAAAGCATGAAACTTTCCACAGTTACTGTACATAGGATGCAAAAGCATATCCCGGGTAGGTGCCCGACCTGGGTGACCTTGTTCTCTCAAAATCCAAGATGGCCGCCAATATGGCCGCTAAATATTCAAATGGTCATATCCTTGCTCGTATGTTGGCTAACATCTTATTTGAAGTGGCCATATATAGGTTTTGTGAGGCACGCAGATCATAAACGAATATTTCAAATAGGTTACAATGGCAGATTTAATCATAAATCAAGATGGCCGCCAATCAGTTGACGAAACATGGCGAGATATGGGAATTATTCAAGTCCAATTAGTTTATCATTATATATACAATACAGAACTTGAGCTACAGAACTTGAGCTGTGACATAATTTAGACACACGCGAATAACTGTTTCCCAAGTACTTCCGACAGGGCTATGAATACCGAGTCATGGCCGCATGTTTATTTACAAGGTCGTTGATCTTCAGGCCATCAATTTACTAATACAAGAACGGCATTAGTATTGTGGCTGAGCGCCATTTTTGAATGAAATCGTGAAATGCCGGATTGAAGCCGACCCATTTTGGCATAGTAAATGAACATGTTATATACAAATATTCGGCATTACGGTGAACGACCTCAGTGACCTAGTTTTCGAAAAATCCAAGATGGCGTCCAGCATATCTGTCAAACATGTAAATACCCGTCTTTCTGTTCAGTGTTAGTCTAGGATGTTCATTGAAATGACTAAATATACCTTTGTGTTGTTCAGAAATTAATATATTGGTAATTCTAACCCTTTGCAAAAAAACAGTGTCAAAAGATACTATTTTAAAGTCAAACATCGTATCGTAAGATATGTAAACTATGTAAACTATGAAAGAGGATGTGAAAGTGCTGCGCAATTGTTGCTGAACCATGCTAAGTGGCACAAAGCATGTCATCTAAGTTTTCCCAGCAAAAAAACTTGAAAGAACAAGCGAATAAATAACGCTGGTTCGGGGAAACAGAAGTCTAAACGCCAATCACTCGGAGCCTCTGGTAGGACCGAGCAATCTTCTGTATGTACGCTCAATGAGTGCTGCATATATGCTCAACGGTAACTCTAGACAAATCTATGGAAGATGGTTACCCAGCTGCAAGATACAGAACTCTTATCACAGATTGCCGGAGGAGATTTAGCGGCAAATGTTTATCGGAGCTAAATAACATAATAGATGTTTGATGGCTTACAATAATTGCTTTAGAATTTTGAAGACAAGTCGTAGGCAGGTAAAAGTTTAGGCATTGTAGAATCCAAGGTGTCTCCATAGTCATTTTTCTACATTGAAAGAAATTTTGAAAAGAGAACCTACATATTCAGGTTTGCCGAGTTACGTGTAGTATATGAAGAGCGACAAGCATTCTCGGAATGTCGAAGACCATCAACAAATCCAGGCTAAAGAATAGGCTCCTATCGCACTTTCTGATGGAGTCAGGAGTAGTCTGATCAAGGACCGTAATATACGTGGGTTACCTCTTCAACATCGCTTTTAATATAGGAAACTAGTCGCAAACATCCGGGATTCTACCAAGTATTCACTTTCAACCGACGACACGATTTGGCTCTTTCTCTCCGCACTTCTGTAGGTTACAAACCCCTAAATGGTTTTGGGGTGCAAGGTGATATTACGGACTAAAGCTCCTAGGGATCAACGATTGGCCATTATATCGGACTGAGCGGAAAATGGTTTCTGATCTATTATTAAATGTTTCTACAATATTCAACTCTAGAAAATATCAATATAAGCTTTCCAAATTTTAAGAGGGGAAAAATCTGGGCCAGTTTGATTGGCCACCCCCCAAATCCGATTCTCATATGTCCGGTGGCATGCCATCTTTTCTGTCGGCTCTGGCTCAAAACGATCGTGGGAAATGTATGCTGATTTTTTCATATGTTTTAGCAGAAAAGCTAAGTTACATCATGTGGTAGGTCATTCATGGTGGCGACGAGCACTGCATCAAGTTCCTGAAAGCTCTTGCAATTCCTTACTAAATCATCGTAGTATTTCAAAGCTCCCTCGTCAGGTTTCTCCTCGGGACACTTGAAATTTCCTAGCCTCTCACAACAAAAATACAACTTCAGCAGAGTACTGAAACTTACCACACGGTATCTTTTAAAAAATGCAGAATGGCCGTCATGATGACATAACCGTGACGTCATATTCAGTGAAACTATTTTTTGGCCTATTTTTGGGCGATTTATCAAAATTTTTATTTTTCGATTTTTCTTTTTAAAAACCACTACGTATAATAGACAATAACTAGTTTTACCTAATTACTTTCTAGTCATTTTTCGCCAGAAAAAGTGCAAAGAAGTGGACAGAAAGGACTGAAAACACGACATTCTGGGATACATGCCGCCATTTTGGATTTACCCATGATCCTCTGCTCTGGATGATATGCAAATGGCCTTAAAATGACCCCAATACGATAAGCTAAAAAGTCACGAAGTTTCAGCCCCCTAGCTAGGTTTCATCGTTTTGAAGCAGCAGAGAAAAGTTGACCAAGTGGGGAGGGGGTGGTGGAAAGTGCCCCTCCCCCCCCCCACAAAAAGACCAGGTAGAGTTAAAACTCCTATCTTTTGACAATGTTTATGGTTGCAAAGGGTTCGAGGTACCAATATATCAATTTCTAGGCTTCACAAAGGCATATTTGGTCATTTTAATGAACACACTAACCCAACAAGAAGAAATAGGGGTATTTATATGTTTGACAGGCGTACTGGCCGCCATCTTTGATTTTTCGAAAACTAGGTCACTCAGGTCGGGCACCGCCATGCGGAATGTTTGTACATGTCATGTACATTGACTCTGTCAAGTTTGGTGCTTTAATCCAGCATGTCGCGATTTCGTTGAAAAATGGCATTAAGCCACTAGACTAGCTAGAGAATGCTAAAGTAATGTGGCCACCCGATTGAAGTGGAAGCCCTAATTTCCAAGGAATCCCTCTGTACAGGAGAGAATTGCCTGGAGACCCCATGGGGACTACAAGCATCTGTGATAATCTATATAGTACCAGCAAAATACCAAGTATCTTCAATGCAAGTTTCGAGGTTGTCTATAAAATGGTAACCGAGACAGGATTCCGAAAAGCATATATTGATATGGACTATAAAGGCATTCAGAAACTATAATCTAGATAACCATGATTTTATGAGGTTGTAATGGATTCCCAGTACACCTATGTACATACCAGTTTTTCTTCTTTCTCCTCTTTGTCTTCCATTTTCTCTTCAGATTTCTGTTCCACCTTGTTGATGATACCGGAGGAGACAAGCTTCTGGAAGAGTGAGCCGACATCGAATGGAGCAGGCGCTGCACTCGGCTGTGGTGCTGCTGCAATAATCAATGGTGATCATAGAGATCTATGGCTATATTCAGGTCAAATAGGTGTACAGCCGGTGTGGACCGGTTGGCACAGACCAGAATATCCAAACATTGGAGTTAAATGTCCGACAATTGAATTATCTACCAAGTCTTCGATGTATAACAGAAGCATAACAGATCTATATACTCCGAATACCATTACACCATACAAAACAAGAGAGTCATTAAATTTATATTTACTCCAGACTATTTAAAACAAGAAGCTCATAATGGAATTTAAGAATTATTCATATGATTTGATATTTTACAACTCGGATAGACATAAAACAATATCATTAAATGAGGGTCTCAAGTTCCAGTGCTGTACCTGATTGGAAAAGACTGGAGAGAACACCAGTGAGTCCACCTGTAGTTGTCGCTTGACCAGGTAATCCAAATGATGATGAGGTAGTGATGGGAAGTCCCTGCGAGGTCTGTATCGAGTAAGACTGCATGGGTTGAACCATTCCTGAAGTTGACAACACAGGAAAGTTTGGGTTGGTCAGGGTAGGTTGTGCCAGGATACTCATCAGAGGCTGAGGAAGACCTGTGTTTGGTACCATTGGCTGGTTCACGGTTGACACTTGCTGTAGACCAGGGTTCATCTGTGATAGCAAGTTCAGTGATTGAGAAACATTGGCAAATAAGGTCGGCGTAATCTGGGGGAGATTCATCTGGACGGGGTTTGATGGCATTCCCTGGAGTCCTACCCCAGGCATGCCCCCCATCATTTGTGGGTTGATCGGGGCCATTCCAATAATGCCAGGCCCATGTGGTTGTAGCGGCATAGGCATATCTGGTCTCAGTTGGGAAATTTGTGGCATGTTAGGACGAGGCATCATTCCATCCGGCTGTTGAGGCATCATTCCACCGGGTCGAGGCATTCCACCAGTCTGTTGAGGCATCATTCCAATGGGTCGTCGAGACATCATTCCACCAGGTTGTTGAGGCATCATTCCACCACTCGCTTGTCGAGGCATCATTCCACCACCGGATTGTTGAGGTATCATTCCACCACTGGGACGCTGGGGCATCAGTCCACCAGGTTGTTGAGGCATCATTCCACCACTGGGTGGTTGAGGTATCATTCCACCACTGGGCCGCTGGGGCATCATTCCACCAGGTTGTTGAGGCATCATACCACCTCTGGGTTGTTGAAGTATCATTTCATCTGGTTGTTTTGGCATCATTCCACTAGGCTGTGAAAGTCTTTCATGTGGGCCAGGGCCTGGTTCAAATCCTGGGCCCCTGTCTGACATAAGTGGTCCACTGGGCCCTGTTGGTCCAGGCGATGATCTATTTGCTGGAGTGACAATGGCAGATGGAAGGCGGAAATAAGGCTTGTTCTTTCTTTGCTGGTCAGTCAGCACTGGAGTTTCATAATCCATTGGAACTTCACCCAATATTTTCACTTCAGGTGGGGGACCTTCTAAGCTGAATGAGTACATATGGTTTCCGAGTTGTATTTTTCTGGTAGGACCCCCAAACTTTACCTCAAACCATTTGCCATCAATGATAACTTCATGAGCTGGGCCACCAAGGGCCAAGACGTGAGCTCGATTACCAAGTCTTATTCTAACTGGCGAATCACAGGGCACCAAATAGTTATTTCCATCGATAAGCACATTCCTTGGTGGTCCATCAAATGCAATCACATGAGGTTTACCCCGAATCATGATCACTGGTATTTTCGTATTCAGCACCAACTCACACTGTTCACCATCCAAAAGAATATTACGGGGGGGTGGGTCAAAGCGGATTTCAAAGGTCCTACCATCCAGTGAGAGCTCCCGAGGAGGTCCTCCATATGGCCCCGTCTCCAAACGGTCAATTAGGATCATCATATCTCGGCCATCAATCTGTACGAAGAAATCTTTACCATCCAAGACCACCCTCTTCGGTGGAGCATCAATCCGAACTTCAAATGGCTCCCCATTTATCCAAAACAATCTGGATGGACCATGGTAGAATAGTTTATACCACCTAGATCCAATCTCCACATCCGTGACTGGTTCGCCAAACCTGTAGACAAGCTCTCCATCAACAAGGATTCCTCCAGGTTTCTGATGAGCCATGATCTTGTGTTCTCTTCCATCTAGTTTTATTGGCCTTGGTTTACCACCTATGTGCAAAGAATATGGCGATTTGTTTATAACTACTTCTTGGTGATCATCAAAGCCAAGCATACCTGGGTCCATGGCCCATCTTAAATCTTCATGTGGTATAATAACTGATCGCCTATCCTCAGGTCTCCTCTGGTCACGGTCAAATGCAGGCCTATTATCGGATGGCCCAAAGCTATTCAAGTTCCTCATGTTGTCTGGCATACCCTCACCCCGGAGACCAGGAAGTTGTCGCATTCTTGATGGGTCCATGTCCTGTCCTGGGCCCATGTCCTGTCCTGGGCCCATGCCCTGTGGATGGGGTACTGGCTCATCCTGGTACCTTTGGCCTCTCTGTTCCTTCTTCGGAGGAGCACGGTCAGCCCGAGAATGTGGTGGCCTGCCACGAGGTGGTAGGAATCTATCCGGCATCTCAGAAACAGGATGGTCTCTTTGTAGAGGAAGTGCTGAACGCAAATCAACATCTCTCGAAGGGCGTCCATGTTCCTGGCGCAAATCAATGTCCATTGGTGGATGGGACATGGAGGACCCCTTATCCTGTGCATGGGATGGTGAAGTGTCCATGATGTCCATCAGCCGGGGTGGTGTTTGGTTTGGGCCCGCAACTCTCAAATCGATGTCCTTGGATGGCGACACATTGCTACCAGGAGGATTATTGTCCATACCCTTTGATTCCATGTGCATACCCTCCTTCCCAACACGGTTCTCTTGCTGGTGGAACCTTCGCTCTCTCTCATCTGGTGACACACCATCTTCCTTGGAAGTGCTTCTAGAAAGTTGCTGCTGGTGTGCTCTTTCTCTCTGATAGTCGTACAATTCACCCAGCATTGCCAGCAAGTCTTGGTGTTGCTCATGACTCAGGCCACCTGCATGGCGCAAAGTTTCTGCTTTTTCCAATATGTCAGCCTTAGAATGCATGGATAGTTCCTTGGGAATCTTTGTATCGGGGTCAATACTCAATCGTCGATCCATGCCAAGAACCCTTCTGGGGAAGGGTGGTGGCAATGGCGGGCATGCCATAGGAGGATAACTACCCTGGATATTTAATGGCGGGGACATCATTCCTCGACTAGTCATTTGATGTCTCATGTCAATGTCTCCGGGAGAAATTGGTGGTGGAAGGCGTTCATCAACATCTCTGAATGGAAAGTCTTGAGGATGTTCCATCTTATACTTAGCCCATCTAATGCTAGAGGGACTGTTCAATGGTAAACCTCTTGGGCTTCGTTTGGCTGATGGAGTATGAGGCAAGAGTCTATGATCCTGGTCTTCAGAGCCGAAAAGATCACTGGAATAAACAAGGCACTTGTTAGTATAGCAACAGTGCAACATTCAGGAGGGTGAACTGAAAATTAATATTTGTCAGAGATGACCAGCATAAATAATGCAATTTGAATCAACTATTCCCTGTTCATGAAGTAGGGAATATATAGGGAAACCTGTGTAAAACGACCATGCTTTTGACAGGGTTCTGGTTTATCGAGGTTGAAAATACTTCAAATTTAAGCACTGGGGTCATGGATATGGTGGTATCTAGAGTTTGGTCAGTTTACGCAGGTGTCAGTATTTACAGGTTTCACTGTACAACTTCCAAGCTCTATGTTGAAGAGTAGTGCTGCATCTTAATCGACGGATTGTATCAGTCAGCTATAATTAAATTAAAATAAAAACCTGTTAAAATAATATTATAATCACAAACCTTATGTCATCATCCATAGCTGTAACTTGTTTTATTTTGTTCTCCTCTATGGTCACACGAAGCTTCTTAATGGGTGACCCATCATTAGTTTCCGGTTTCTCTTCCTGATTCTCTTTGTCATCGGTTTCACGTTTACGAGGTATTCTGAAGCCTTTATGAGTTTCATCTCCCTCTCTTGCTGTGTCACTGCTACTCTGCTGTTCAGCCTTGTCTTTCTCCCGATTTCTGCTGTTTTCTTTCTTTATTTCTCGCTCTGTGTCTTTGCCCTCGGACACCAACCGTTCACTTCTCTGCTGCTTTTCTTTGTCAACTTTCTTCTCCACTTTCTTCTCCTCTTCCTTCTTTGTCTCTTCTCGTTTGCCAGGTTGATTCTTGTCAGTCTTTGTGACATCCTGCTTATCGTTCCTCCGAGTTTTCTCACTTGGAGAATCAACCTTCTCGCTTTTTATCTCTGCTTTAACTGGTTGGTTCTTGCCCTTTGTGGCATCCTTGTGTCTACTCTCCCCATCCTTGTGTCTACTCTCCCTATCCTTGCTGGTTCTCCTCCCATTTCCATACCTATCAGGAGACCTTGACCTTGGTGATCTTGACCTTCCTTGATGGTCATAAACATCTAGTCGCTCCCTCTTGTCTGGAGGTCCTCTCCATCCCCTGAAATTTCTGCTTTCATCCTCATCGCTACTTTCTCCAGATCGCCTCTTTCTGTACACTGGTTGTCGTCGCTGAAAGTGTTCTCTCCTACCATCTTGGCCATCTTGGTTTCGTGGAAAGCGATCTCGTTTGAAACTTGCCGAGGAATCTTCAGAACTGCTTCTACTCCTTCGGTCCGCTGGACCTGACAAGGTTTCCCTCATTTTCTCATGTCTATCTTTGTCACCATGGTTTCTAGATTTTGCAGTATCGCATTTATCAGTATTGCTGTTCTCACTTTTACCTGCCTTACTGTCCTCAATTTTTCCGGTTTTGTGCTCCTCACGTTGACCAGTTCTGCTATCATCACTTTTACTGCTTTTACCATCATCACCTTTACAAGTTTTGCTCTCATCATTTTTACTGCTTTTGCCGTCATCACTTTTACTGGTCTTGACGTCAACTTTCTTGGCAGCTCTTGGGCTGGATTTCCTGGGGCTGGAGACCTCTTTAGTCTTCCCGACATTTTCACTTTTTGCTGGAGAATGTTTTTCTGATTTTGTTGTCCTAGATTTTGACACTGATAATGAATTCTCTGCCTTACCAGGAACCTTTTTGCTGCGCACTTCAGACACGGCAGTGTGAGATTTGGAACTGCTGCTAACTGCAGAGCTAGCACTCGAAGAAATACTACTAGCACTAAGAGATTTTGTAGGCGACTTTGGTCCAATGCGTGGCTTTGCATTCCCTCTGGGAGTATTCGTTCTAGCTGGTACAGGACCCGAGAGCTGTGTGGAGGGTAATGTGGTTGGCTGTCCCGTCACTCGAGGGTCTTTGGATCCTCTCCTTGGATCTCGGGATACACGGGGATCTCTTGCAGATTTCGGAGAAACCACCACCTGTGCCGGTACAGGCTGAAGCTGTAGAGGTGGCAAAGTCTCTGTCAGGATAGATATTTCTGCTGCCAGTCCCACCTTTGGCTCAGGGTCCAATGGTGCTGATCCAGTCATGCCTTCAGGCTGCACAATGAAAAAGAAACTTCAAGGTAAAGTCAACTTCAAAACAATACATCATATAAGTACATATATACGACAGGTTAGAACAGTCAAAATATGGCACCAAACAAACCATGGTCAGGTCTGGATGGCAAAAGATCGACAATTGTCAGTCTTTATTGATCAATCATGTATGGCTAACCAGAGAGATTGAAAGCAAATTTTGTGAAGTTACTGCCTTAAAAATTTAATGAAATAAGACTCCGCGACAGGCGCATACCCAAATGGTTTTGGTTGCAGCAGCTTGTTTTTGTCGTTCCAACTTAGCCCTCGTCTCTGCTAGCTCCAGTTCTAATCTTTCTTGCTGTAGTTTCAGCAGCTCCTGTTGTTTGGCAATTAGCTGCTGTCTCATTTTAGCCTCTTCATCTTCTTTCTCCATCTGTTCCACTTCCACAACATCTTCGGAGTTCTATGAAGTGAATCAACATTCATTTCAAAATGGCTAAATTTGTTGTCACAATCATCTCATTTTAGTTACAATAAAAATGGGAATACGTAAAAACAACCGAGGTTTGTGTGCATTGGAAAGAAAATAAATTCCATTTATCAGTTACCGGTATTCAAAACAATGTTCATTTCCATAAATAAAACCCCTCCATTTTGTGGCTATTTTCCATTTTCCTATCAGTTCAGCGTTTATCCGAGACCAGGGGTCTCCATGTTGATGGGCAATGACAGCATACATCGATCTGATGACCCTGTCCTCTTTTTTCATGCGTATAATAGTACCAATTTGTTTTAAAATTTCAAGGAAAATCTGTTTAAAAGGGAGATTCCCCATCTCCACCAGTTTATAAGGATTCCGTGTAAAACTTTGGATGCGTTTCCACCAACAGTTGTTTCGCTGGAGTCAGAAGAGAAATTTTCTACTCTGGACAGTTGTAACCAATCCCCAAGATGGTCAGCTCATTACCATCGTCTGCAGATCCAAGTTCCACCATCTTTTTTTGGATTGGAAAAGTGCATAGCAGTCACACTTGTTTGTTCTGTCGAAAACGCGCTATTCCCATACACCGTTGTCAACGAGTCGATTTTCATGCAACTTTTTATTGTCCATGCAGGTCATTAGACATACTATGGAGAAAGAAAAAACTCCAATGTTGTACCTGAACCTGGTTGTACCCAGACAGACTATTGTTCTCCCGTCTTGAGACTAGTTACATGGAAAGATGGACTCACAACAGAATGTTAACTAGAGGCAGAAGGGTACTTTTCTGCTTCTTACACCAGACTGCCTGTTTAGGATGAACAAAACTGACGGAATGGAGCAAGGACTGATTGAGTTTTACCCATAATTATGAGATTCAAGAACTAGCCAGAGGTTTTCACGGCTTACTAAGCATTACTGAAGACGGGAGAAAGCTACAGTCGGAAATGAACTAGTCAAAGACTACAGCTTTTAGCCATCTATCTTCCCATTTCCACTTCTAGACCAGTAGTTTTATAGCACAGCTAGGCCTAATTACAACCATGTCTGCATCCCTTAAAGGATACAGAGCCCTTTTGCACACCCTCTAGAATCTTTTCCAAGCTGAAAGTATGCCTCATAGCTATGGTAATGTACATATTTGTTGAAGGCACTTTTCTTAAGGATTCCAAATATATACTTTTGTTCACTGTTAACCTGTAGGTCGTGGAAATATTCAAATTTAAATATAATTTAAAATTTAATTTTAATTTTTGAATGCTATTTTCAACAAGAGCCCAAGGGGCTTCAATATACGCCCGTATATCTGGAATTACATTGGTCCAAATTTCAAGTTTGTTTAACAGCCTTGATTCCAATTGGTTGCTAGAAATCCAGAGAAAGGTCTACAATTTTGTGCTTCTGAGAATATAACATATCACATCTTATATTGAATGATAAACTAAAATGAGCGTAACACTTGGTAACTACATGTAGTTGACCTTGGAGCAAGAGCTGAGAACTCACATATCCCACACTGAAATCGACACTAGTCAAATACAAGAAAATACTAGTTTTCCTGCAATGGATTTCTTTCAGACGAGATCATTTTTAATGAAGGAACAAGAAAGTGATGAAGTAAACCTTTGTTCTTGAGTTAATAAACAGGTATGAAGTTCATAAAGGACCCTCTCCCCATTAAATTAGTAAATGTATGGTTTTTATTTCACAACAGTTTACTAAATGTAGCCGTTTCAAACACGGGAGACAACTCCACAGGACAAATACCATATACATGTAGGGGGGAGAACTCTGAATATTCCAACCTAACACAGTCAGCTAAACTTGATTCAGTTTTGGGGGACTATGACCTTGACCTTTGACAAATTGATGTATGGCTCCTCTTTGCCATGCGAGTAAGGTATACTCAAAGTTTGGTACCAATCCATACCTTGAAACTAGAGATATCGCATGGAAAACAAATGTTAATGGGTGAATGGACAGAGCGCAACACCGCATTAAATGACCTCGTCTTCGACAGGCAAATGAAAATGTGACTTAATGACTTCCTGATTTTGGGGTCACGGTGACCTTGACCTATGACCTAAATTTTGGTACACGACGCATCGTCTTATGCACAAAAAAATCATGATTTTTATGAATTTCATGGTTTTGGGGGTCAGTGACATTGACGTTCGACCTTGACCTACATTTTGGTACATGATAAACTGTCTCCCTGTAATTTCTCAATGGACACAAAAAAATCGTAAGTTTTAACAATATCACGATTTTGGGGTCACAGTGACCTTTGACCTTGAGATAATTTTTGGTATGCGACACTTCATTTCCACCTATTGAATCCACTCACAAAAAATTTGTAATTTTAATGATTTCCTGATTTTTTAGGTCACACTGAGCTTTGACCTCGATTCTGGGGTCACAGTGACCTTAACTATTGACCTCGATCTAAATTTTGGTACATGATTTCCTGATTTTTTAGGTCACACTGACCTTTGAGCTTGATTCTGGGGTCACAGTGACCTTGACTATTGACCTAAATTTTGGTACATGACAAAACAGCTACCCGTAATTTCTCGATGGACTCAAAAATCATGATTATTAACAATTTCATGATTTTTGGGTGACAGTGACCTTGACCTTTGACCTTGACCTACATTTTGATATGTGACACATCGTGTCCCCCTAATGCATCTACTGACACAAAGAAATGTTATTTTTAATGATTTCCTGATTTTGGGGACAGTAACCTTTGAACTTCGACCTTGACGACACTTCATTTCTCCCTATTGAATCCACTCACAAAAAAGTAGAAATTTTTAATGATTTCCTGATTTTTCGGTCAAACTGACCCAAAATTTGACCTCTGAGCTCGACCTACATTTGGTATGCAACACATCGTTCCCCCTAGGGCATCCACTCACCAAAATTAGAACTGTAGATAGAAAACTGTTAACGATCAATGATTTCCTGATTTTAGGCAACAGTGACCTTTGACCTCTGACCTCGACCTCAATTTTGGTATGCGACACATCGTCTCCACCTGGCATATCCACTCACAAAGAATTGCAACTGTGGATAGAAAACGTTCACAGATATAGACCGGACACGAACACTTAAGTGATTTCCTGTTTTTTAGGCCAGTGACCTTTGACCTCTGACCTTGACCTTCATTTTAGTACGCGACACATCGTCTCGCCATAGGGTATCCACACACCAAAAATTAGAACTGTAGATAGAAAACTGTCCCAGATATAGACCGGACACGACGGACGGAAACCGCCATCACATAATACGTCAGCCTTTTGGCGGGCGTATAAAAAGTATTTAACTTACCGTAACTTACATCAATTCCTGGAGAAGAAAACACGAAATTTGGGTGTCAGTTTTATCAATTTTGGCTTAGTTCAAATTCTATTGACATTTAAAGGAATATTTCTTTACAAAATTGAGAAACTCACAATTTTGAATTCGAAGTTGAATTAAATGTCAATAGAATAAGAACTAGACCAAAATTTACAAAACTGAGACACGGATTTCCTGTTGTATTCTACAGGAAATGCTGATGTAAGTTACGATAAGTTGAATACAGTTTTGAAAATAGCCATTTAGAAAAGAAAGCTCTGTTTTTTATTTATTTTTTAAAATTCAAATAGCTTCAAGCTACAGGTTTACAGTGAACACGGTTATATATTTGGAAGTCTTAAGCAATGCGCTTTCAACCATAGCTTTAAGGCATACTTTTATCTGCATAAAGACAAATTCTAGACGGGTGTGTAAAAGTTCCTGCAGGAGGGCTCAGTACCCTTAAATAGATGTGGTTTCAGCAGAGAGGAATTTACCTGTTTGATGAACTTGGGGTTGATGTGAATGCTGCCAGGTCCTTGGGAAGGCGCCGTGATTGGCCAGGCTGGGTCTATCTGGTTCACACGTACATCAATCATGTACAATTTTCTAGCAGGAAATATCTCGCTCCAAGTTTGTCTAAGCTTGAACATTGACTGTCGAGTCTTCTCGTCCACCTAGATTAGTGGTCCAAGTAAAGCTTCCTCATGAGATCATGTACATCAATCAAATATGGCTAGTCATGTGATCAAACCTCTTGTGAAATTAAGCAATCCATATGCCAATGACATGGTCAGCAAAATCAAAACTCTAAGATTTAAATGGTTCATGTGGTTTGCTGGGCTTCCTCAGGTTTAGTCAACTGGTCAGAAAACAAGACGATTCTTTGACCCAGTCCAGCAAAACGACTCTTGAACAAGATATTTCCAACATCCTACTACATTTGTCAAGCCTGGGAACACCGGATGCCAATGCTCCTTTGCAAGTTCCCGCAGTCCGGACAAGTCTTGCTCGATATATCTAGGGTCTTTGGTTATTGTGAGAAAGCTATCTCTTTGCCACCACCACATGCTCCAAAATTGCAGATCCTAACAGTTAGTACAGCGCCATATTTTGGCTGAAGATTTCGATGAAACAGACCATAATCACTTATGCGTCATCTTTGACAGCCACTCTAATTATCTAGCACAAACTGCTATACAGATACAATTCGCAATGCTGAAGAAACCTATTGAAAAGCACTTTAGATTTAAGGGTTCACAACCGACAGAGATATTTGTTGTGTAATAATTTACCGCTGGGACGTCTTTCATCCCTCGTCAAAACCCCTCGGTTGCTGCGATCGAGGGGTTTTGACGAGGGATGAAAGACGTCCCAGCGGTAAATTATTACACAACAAATGCCGATACGAAGGTTTTGAATCCAATTCTAACCAGGAGATATATTTGAATGTAGAAATAATCAACAAATGCGCAAAACTGATTCTCTCGGAGTGCGGCTGGTACATTTTACCCCCGCCGCAAATACAAGCAGTGTTGCCTGGCTTGCCATAAAAATATATCGTGCAAAACTACTGATTCTTTCAGTGCAGAGAAATAAAATATTTTATTGATTTTTTTTCTCCAACTAATGAGCTGGAGGTGGTGTTCCCCAGCGTGTATAGAAGTTGACCTACATGTCACATGCTTGCCATGGATACGGTACCCAGACAGTGACATTTCCAACACGAGCAGGCTCGCGTTTGTCTGCATTTGTGGGCGGAGGGCTAAGAAGAACGAAGTTATGTTATATATTTTTTCCCATACAGACTAGCGGGCAGTTTAGGGCTGGAAATGGAATGGTTCAGATATCGAGTGCCTTTGCACTCATTCAATGTATCACGGAAAGAATGTTACGGTGTTATTGCGGGGGGGAGGTAAACGCACTCTCCCTCAACCGTGATGAGCTGTTTCACGAGGCAGTATTTTGTATTCTTGCAAAACCCGTTGCTATGTGAAAGTTTACCCTATTTGCAACATGTATTTGCACACGACACACATAACACAGAAGGTTAGAATACCCAACACAAATTCACTGATCTTGACCATCACAGCTTATATATTTTAATATCGCAAGCTCTGGTACTGCATGTACAGATAAATAGGATCCATCATAAGCCACATCTACATTCACAAGCCAGTGTGATATGGATAACCAATCACAAGCTGTGCTGGAGCCATATCGCAATAACCCAACAAAAGAAAACAACTTTCTTCTGATGCTTGGATACTCTAGCTAGCATAATGGTTAGCAAGACAGATCTCTCCAAAAATAGGCAGACATAGCAATTTCTGGTTCGATTTCCGGTCTAAATATTCCAGGTTATTTTCCCTACACACACCACTGTTTCCAGTAGCAAACAGTATCAATGGGTTTCAGGTTTATCCCCCCGAGAGCCTCAAATGTGAGCAAGAGGAGAACAATTTATTCATGTCGATCATGAAATTAAGGTGGTGTATATTTTCATTAAGCACAGTGGCATACTTTGACCCGGTGACCAAACTAAACAGGTCGATGCTGCTTGTACAGGGGCGTCACTAGGATTTCAAAAGGGGGGGTGCGAATGTTTTCACGGGTGGATCTTGCGAAAGTTCACGGGGAGGGTCAACTATCACAGCCCAACAGGCGATGGTCCAGGGGCCGCCTAGGCCCCGGAAGCTCCGGGGTTCTAGATCGCCGGAGATGCGTTCTAAGTGTTTTCCCGGATATAAATCTGACCATAATGTATGCAGATTTATGGTTATATTTACACGTTTCTTTCCCATTTATAAGCGCACATCGATGTTGAAAAAAATCACACATCATGCCAGACGTTCTAGTTATATTTAATACATACAAAACGACGACCTTTACGCCATGGAACTTCAGAAACCAATACGCGTACCAATATGATTGATTTACACAAAGCTAAAATAAGAGAATCTTGCCAGACCAACAGGGGAGTGTCCAGCGACCGCCTAGGCCCTGGAATCTCACGAGTGGGGCCCAGGGTGGCCGGACAGGACATGACATGTCATAGAAGGTCCCTTCTGACCCACTCGCCCATGTACATTTTTATGGAACAGCCCTCTAATGATGGGAGAAAGGAGTCCCAAGTGGATTATGGTTCTCCGTTTTGTTATTCAAATCTATATTTGGAAATTCCGGACAGTTGGAGCGTTATATTACATTGATTTAAAACCGTTTCTACAGAACCTATGCATTTCACCTTTGAGAAAAGAAAGACACCATAAAGGTAAGCGACATTTTTGCCCAAAGGTCCCAACAAATTTCAAAACCAGTTGCCTGTTCTGACCAGAGGTATGGTACCATAGCGGCGACATCTGGACCGTAACAGTACCATAGCGCCACCAGAACAGACCAGGGACGGTGTACGTTTTGGTGTCGCTACAGTGAAGATTTATTCTCCACTAAGCTACAATACTGCTCTGAAAAAAAATTTCACCGCTAGGGAACTTTAATAGTGTGCATGTTCAGAATTAAAGGTTCTACCACATACCCAGTGCACACTTTGCAAGAAAACTTTTATTCTGTGAAAAATATCAAATTTGATTTTTTAACAATAAAATAGATGTGGTGAAAAATGTATTGAAGCCACAACCTCCGATCCATGATGTCCAAGTCAGATTAGAAGTATCAAAAACACTAGGTGGTCCGGTCAGACGTTTAGATTGTGACGTACGTTGCATAGCAATTGGGTACAACACAGCAAATGTCTTGGCATTACAATGGAAATGATACCTAGGACATTCTATAGGATCGCCCGCTATGAATAATCAAAATCAGACTGTTATGCGTCAGCAGGTCACAGCCTTCAGTTTCCAAAAACAGGTGTGGTAATGAAGGGATTCTTTTTTTACTCCAAACGTCGACCATTCCCAAATACAGTAAACTGCTATTAAATGTCAAATATATTTTCTTTCAGCAATTTAGCATCAAAAAGGTATGGGGTGTGGAGACCATTTTGGCAGAACCTGGCAGGAATCGATCATAATCAGAAACTTGGCAAAGTAACCACATAACAGCTTTTTTCGCTATTTGATACTTTCAGAGAATGAATTCAGTCAAGTCCCTAGAATGTATTC
Source organism: Hanleya hanleyi (assembly GCA_036873755.1). Classification (NCBI taxonomy): domain Eukaryota; kingdom Metazoa; phylum Mollusca; class Polyplacophora; order Lepidopleurida; family Hanleyidae; genus Hanleya; species Hanleya hanleyi. The sequence continues at coordinate 18,264 of JAVTVY010018855.1, read as the reverse complement.
ATCAGTATAAGAAAATTGTTGGAACCCTAAAGCAAAGAACATGAGACATTATAGAACATTCAAATCAACTTCTTTATTTGCTGGTGTAGTCAAGATTTCTTCACAGGGACTTGGTGCACAATGAGAAAGGCTATTCACAGAAGTATTCACCCTCGAAAGCATGACAGCAAGTCAACCAATGTTTGTTTATATAATCATGTTATACGACCAATACACAAAAATATAAATCTGCTAGCACAAACATTTTTCCATAGAAAAAACTTCACAAAGCTACATCAGTTTTAAATTTATTATTCTATTGCAATCAAGCAATTATCAACAAATTTATACAAACTTTGTATTATTTCTTCAATATGCAATAGTCATACAGAATTTTCACAAAAATGAGACAGAATGTGATACTGGCATTTCAAGTTTTACCCACCATTCAAACTACAGTGTAGGACTAATAACTGGAGACCTGCATCAGAATGTGCAATCAACAGAAATAACGGGAGGATTTATTGGAACAGGAAGTTAAATAAATCAAACATTAATTGCTTCTAAATTTCAAGGGCAATATCGATCAGATCGATAGGAATTTGACCATAACTTTGAATCTTGATGAAAGGATAGAATTATTCATACATGTACTTATCTTCCATGTTTTAGGGACCATCAAATATGAAAAAGTGCTTCTTGAATTCTTTTTGTGACCATCAAATATGAGAAAATGCTTCCTTTTTCTTAAACAATAGTTATTTATTTATTACAATACTTGGGGGGGTTTTTTCTTATCAAAAATATTATGTAAATCAATGCACACAAATGCTAACCTTTTCAAACACACCACAAAAGGTAGAGACAATGTTGGCTGAGAAAGCGGGGATGTACTTCGAGTCTGGAAGGTTCTTAATCACTGAATCTATAAGATAGAGCACTGGAAGCTTCTCCGACGACTTGGCCTGTACAACGAGAAAATTATAGGTTAAAATGTGGTCCTGCATCTGTGCTGTGTTCATCTGTTCCTTGGAAGTCTTTCTCAGTGTTAGCCTGCCACCAGATTGGTCTTGCATCTGAAAGAGTGAACTGGAGTAACAAGAAATTTCACATACATGTACATTAGATGATGGATCAAAACAATATATCCAGGTTTCTCAAAAGAAAATATTTCTGCTCTCACTGACTGCAATGATAAAGTGGACAATGAGTGATTTTCTTAATTTCATATATCCTTTACACAAATTTGTATGGATACAAAGCTTGTAAAAGTTTAATTGCAAATGAGCAATCTGCAAAATTTCAATGACATACAGCTGAACAAAATTATTGAACTATTTTACTGGATAAATTTTAAATCATTTCACAAAGCAATAAATTTTTCCATTTGGGTGTCCTCTCAGCTAGAACAAGTGCTGCAGCAGCTGCAAATCTCCCAGAGGAAAGAAAATATGCAAAATATTGACCTAAACAAAACCGATTTGACATTGGAAGTTGTGATCCTCCTATCATTCCAGGCTAGTCAACACCTTCATAAGCGGTCATATTATTCATTATTTCTCGGCCTTAGAGGATAGAGGAGGGTTTTCCTCGAAGTCTGGTCAGATTTCCCCGTCCAATCATATCATCCTGAACACGCAAAGCTTCTCAATTAGTTGCAATCGGAGGAATAGCAAATACCTTGCCATTACTTGCACATTGACATCCGCGACATTGCACAAGTAACTGCAATGGCGTTTTGAGAGTCAGAAGGGATGAAACCTGTCGTATAAGCTGGATTTTAAAAAGACAGTACCTCTGAATAGCGGAGAAAAGATAAACAGCTCCATGATGCACGATGGTAAAGTTCTGACGAGTTCGAGCTTAGCGAGTCGACCAAGCTTTGTACCAGTCGACTTTGCTGATCCATTGGGCAAAGCTCTTCAGGGAGTACCATAATAATAAAAGTAGTCTAGTAATCTATTGTCACAGCTATATTGCATATATAGCTCTGTGGAGATAAAGACATGCCACTGATGGGGGGGCATTCAAGTATTGTGACTGTACCAGCATGTAAAAAAAGCCTAAATAAGATACTCTCAGCCCAGCCCACCCAAACCATTTCCCACTGTAGCGTACATAATACTTGAATGCACCCCAGCCAGAGTCCATCAGATTGTTGGTACCGGTAGTCTGCGAATCGTTATAACTTGTACCTATCGATCACTTGGAATATCTATTTAAGATGTTGCTGGAGGTCTAAAACTTCACAGGTATGACAGAGTTCTATTGTTTTTCCCTCCAGCTTCATCACTAGCGATGAAAACCAGTCACACAATTTCTGTTTCAAATACTGGACAGCCCAGGTTATTTCTGTATAAAATCTAATGCCGATAGGAATACTGGAGGACTGGTCGAATGCTTCAGGAACCAGTTCCCTCTGTCAACCTTCCATCGACTGGATTGCCAAGCACAACCAACAACTTTTAATCTTCATCAAGCAGCAGCAAATGAATCTCATTACTAAAGTTGACCAAACCAGTCGAAAATGCCTTTTTCTTATGCCCAATTATTAATCAATTGGAAAGTAGCAAAATCTCCAAGTTCAAAAGGTGCCCATATTCAGCATTGTTGTCCATTTGGACTTGGAAAAAGTGCACAACAAAAGTTCAGATTTCATCAATATGGCAAACTTGGAAGTTCATTCCAAGTCCAGTCCTTTTAATTTGAAGACTGTTTTTGGATAGTGCGACAAGCAGCAGTTGGAACTCCCTTCAATGTAAACGAAGATGATCATGGCATCTGTTGTAGAAATACATTTCATGTAGATAAAACCAGTCTTCGATAGAAGAATGGGTAATGCCGTCGGCTTTCAACAACAATGTACCATTTCAGAAAATCAAATTAATGTGGTAGGTTATTTCCATACCAACTATTGCAATGCTCAGACAAAACAATGCTTAAATTGACAATAATGGTCGGCATTCCATCAATGGTTTGCACAAAATTCCATTGTTAAAGCTGGTTTGTCACAAATCACATCATCCGAGTTTCTGAAATGGTCCAGGTTGAGAAAGGCATTCTCCCAGTATCGGATTGTGCACCTCTGAGCAATGCACCCTGATTCGGGCTCAAAAATACAATGAGACATGGTAACCAAGAAAAACACAAGGCAAGATATATAAATCTTTATTTACAGCAATTCAGGGCAGCTTCCAGAAAATAACCAGAGATGGAATATCACGAGAAATCTTATTAATCTCGACATTTCAATTCAATTCATGGTCTTGACCTTGTCAGAGACAAGTCACATGTTGCTTGTATCTACGATTTATTAAATCCAATTAATTTGGACATTGAAGGGTGAGGAGTTATGGAAATTAAGAATAAGTTTACAGACTGTCAGTTATATAAATATCTAATGAACACATTAAGTTTTCTCTCGAAATTTGCAGGAAGCAACCCTGAATATTTAAGAAAATTGACAAGAAACAAATCTGTGGACATCCAAGTTTTATTGATCTGTTTGCCCCAGTAATCTCCATACTGTGCTTCCTATTGTCCTGCCGAGCAAATGGACCAACTAAAACCTCTCATAGTTTTACCATATGCCAAGGGATATTCACGCTGAATAAATTCAATATCACGGTCACCCATTGAATTTTATTTCACTGCAGGCAGATTGCCTCAGAGTTTCACAAATCTACAACAGGTGGCGAGTCCTTGTGAGACTTCCTCAAATGAACCTTTCCCCAGATGGAGCAGAATCCTATTTGTTGATGGTGCATGCAATTTATCCGGTTATCAAGATCATGTCAGATACAACATTCTCAACAATATTGAAGTTATATTTATTGGGAACATGCTTTTCAGTTTCATTATAAATTTTCTTTACCAAATTCATAGGTCTATTAATTTATTTGATACTATCGAGTCTTTAACACAGTTTTACAGTGATCTTGGATCCGACATGAACTTTCGAAATAACCACACTTCTGCTTCACATTTTGAAAGTTCCAAAACCGCATATCATTAGTGCTTCACCTCTTTCATATCCCACGACCGAATTGTAACATGCATGCATATCGACCGCATATAAATTCATCTCCCATCGGTTGTTTATTGTAGCAGGTTGTGGAGAAGACCACTCTGCACTCAGCGGGGTTTGAGGCGATCATCATTACAGCCAGGTAACAAAGGCATCCCATCCCAGTTCACCACGTCCATTCTTCTGATCTCCAGGGGAGCTTATTTGAAGGGGTGACAGACTTGGGGCAACCAATTTTGGGCTAGGCCAACTCGCAAAGGACATCTCTCTGCCCAAAAGCCTGTCCAGCTGTTTCCACAAAAATTGAACTGCACACATTACGTTCCAGTTAGCAAGACTAAAAGTTTTAATATGACTGCATTATAAAACAGGTTTTGCAGAGATCTTTCAGCAACAATTATTCTTTATGTACTTGGAGAATTTGAGGAAATGTGTCCGAGAAAAACCACAAATAGTACTTTTCAATTTAACAAAGGTCATTCACAGCATCTTCGTCCGAATATTTAATGTCCAACATGTAGGTGAACTACTGTCAACTGAACTAGGTGGTGTTCCTGAATAATATTTGCTGGTCATATTATTCCTTGGCATTCGATAACGAATTCTGTCTGTTCAATAATGATTTGACAGTTTAATTTCCCTTTTTTTAAAAACCTCCTTCTGGAAATGCAGACCAATCCTAAATGAAGCTTTACCTCTGGACCAGGAGAACAACATAATTAAAATATGTTGACATGGTTGAAGATTAGACTATATATTGTATCCTGTATGTACTACATGTATTACACTGCTATTTTTAGTTTCATTCAATTTCTAATCTAGACCTTAGATAGGAGCTACATAGCATTCTGCTAAACTTTGCCAACCTAGATGAAAACCAGGATACTTTTAGCTAGTTTAAAATTGAATGCAATGTGTATGGCATTACTTTAGCCTTTTCAACCTTAGTTCTGTGCAGGTCCCTTCAATAGTCCACATTACTCTTATGTACTGCACTTTCACCATCCATTCCTAGACTTGGGGGGCATTCAAGTATTACTACACAGCGGAGGGGGGAGGGGTCAAAAAATCGGGATTTCTTCCTATGTATTCTAGGTCAAATTTTGCGCATGGGGAGGGGGGTAAAAAAAATCTTTTTTTTGCGTACGTAATACTTGAATGGCCCCTTAATGGTTTATCCAAGATTAATGAAGTCTACAGTAGACTGATGGTTGTAATCCTGCCACATTGTTATCCTGCCACATTGTTTGGTAGCATTTCAGTGTCGGATGCTTTACTTGATCAGATTTTAAAGTCGAGTTGAGGAGCATTTTGTTCAGTCAGTCTTGCCAAAACAATGAAAATTTGGAGTATTTAAGCCAACAATCATTTGCTCGCCTCAAATTCTAGAGAAAGAGAAACCGACAGCCTCTCACGGCGGTGCCAGTTTTACATCAGGTGAGCACCGTTCATCTTGTAGATTATATTGCATTCTCAACGATCTTCTATTTCACATATATATCGACCCTAACACAGGTTTTATTGAGGTAGCTGAAAGCAGTATTATTAACAAGCATCGTCAGTCAGAGCATTCCTCAGAGGATACAAATTGTGTTTCCTCCGAAAAGGTAAATGAAAACGTCCAAATAATTAAATGTAAATGTAGCTGAAAGCTTATCAATAATGAATCAAGGTTATTGGTTGGAACATGATCAGTCCATTTACTAAATATGTCCCTTGCCAGCAGCTCGTTGCTGAAACTAAGTGCGATAGGAGTAAAAGTTATTGTGTGTCAAGTTCATGACGCTTTTTCTTTAGATATTTTAACATTTAAACAATCACTGCAGTTGCTCCAAATACAGAAAATAAAGTATGACAAAAGAATTTTGTTTGAAAACAGTAACTTGAATCCAGTTGTGCGAAGTCAGTATGTACAGGTTTTCCTTTGCGACCATCCCGTAATTAAACAAGTTCCACTCTATTGTGAAGTTTTCAAACGATCAGTGTGAGTGTGTTTGCCCTTGCCCACCAACTGGTATCTCATACTGGGATATTATTCTAAGGGGGTTAGGAAGCGAACACCCAATATTGGAAAGCAACACTCTTTAGCAGTCCGGATTCCATCAGCATTTCTACATTTCGATACACTCTGCTGCAATGAAAATTTCATTGTATGGTCATGTTCTCCAACGATGGTAGCATCAGAACATCAAAATTTGTTAAGGGAATGCATTTACTGTGTTAAGGGAATGCATTTACTTCCATGTGTATTTTTAACACATTTTGCAAATCTCACCACCAGATTAGGTTGTCCGAGTGGGAAGGCCAAAAATAGATTTCAGCATATTGCAGTGTGAAATTCATATACACACTTAATCTACTCATACCAGCTGTTACGGTTTTTATGTTCGTCTTTTTATTATGCAGTGGTTCAGGATCTGCGAGCTGCCAACAGAACGAGCAGCAGTCTCTAATGTCACATACACAGAAAAAAAAAACCCTCAAACATGACATCAACAGTGGTTCGAACGAAAGGAATGCAAAATTACTAAGATAACTGGAAAAAATAACAAATTTGGCAATCCAATTGATTCTTGACCAGATGGACCCTACACTGTTCGCTTTAAAACACTACCTGGAAGTAAGAATGCCCATCAAACTCAAGTTGTCCTAACGTCAGCAACAAGAAAATTTGTGTTTTCTGTAACCCATTATTCCAAGTATTTTGAGATTAAAAAGAAGTTTGGGTCAGGAATTGTTTTTACTTTCATATAGAATTTTGTGAAATCACATGGAAATTGATATTAAAAAAATAATTAGATGTGCAAAGCACTGATAATCCTAGCCCTTCAGGGTATTTAGATATTGACCTGGTTGCAAACAAACAGTTGGTTGCAAGAAACAATTAGTGATGAACCTAGTGACCAAAAAAATATATAGGCAGGAAAACGGTGGTAAACGATAAAACATAGATGTACTTATAATTTTTATGTACAATACGTACATGCCAATTTCGGCTGTAGTCCAAGACTGCATATGTGTCCCGTGTCGGTACAGTGAGCCTATGCCTTATCCAGAGGCTTAGCCAGGATTTTGAGTTGGGGAGTCCAAAAGGCCGGGTGAGGCCCCCTCCTAGGCGTGGGGTCATTAATGGTCTCAGATCGAATCTGAGGCATATACAACACCTATTTGTCATGTGCATTACCAAAACTCAAGCCATAGTTTTAAGCCTACAATTATGAAATAAATTGTTAAACTTGTTCTGCATATTTATAATAATGCTATTTTATTCATTGATTTTGTTTCTGGAAATAAACTTGTGTTCCTTCATTGATTTAGAGTTAAGTTATTTTATTCTTAATTATAACTAATTCTTCTTACCAATTTTTGTGTACATTGAGTTATTTTAGTCTTTGCTCTTTTATAATTGATTGCACTAAACTGTACAAACAAACTGAATGCATTAAATTTTATTTCACCCCTACTAAACTGTACAAACACAAACTGCGTGAATTATAATTTTATTTCACCCCTACTACGAAAATGAATTGGTCCGCTTACTTGACTCCAAAGTACAGCCCATGCATGTCCACGGACGAATCCATTGTGTTGAGAAAGCGTGGACGAGTTAAAATCACTGGGACCGATTCAGTGTGAGTTATGTGTCATACTAACTTATTGCCGCGAAGACATACCGGAAATTACTGTTTCCAGATGACCAGCTTCCTGCCACACCAAACTTTCGGCAATCGAAGCAGAACATGACATTCCCCGCTTCATCGAATCTATCCACGGGTATTTGGTAAGGCACTCTTTCGGGAAACGTCTAACACGTGGGAGCGTCGTGCGGCTGTCCCCAGACTAGTCCCTACTGCGGGCCACAGAACTAGTGGCATTTTTCTTTTTAGCCGGACTTCTGTCCCTCACTTCGTCTTCTTCCTCCGTCACTGTCGTTATCACTTTGTTCAACATTTTGCCTCGCGGTCCAACACGTGAAACACTTCCGTGTTGAAAAGTCAGCACGCGAGAACTTGTGTGAAGTATGTCGTCTCCAAGCAGGGGTATCCGTATTAAATATTATACGCTAATGAGACATTCGAGACAGAGTAATCTGTGGCGGAGATTTTATAGGTCGCGGAGATTTTATCGGTCGGTCAACTCTGCCGAGGGGAATCTAAGACTAGGCATTGAATTAGATACGAATGCTGACGGGGGGAATATCAAAATGTCCGTTACGTGCAGCAGGGATTTTTATACATGTTGGAGGAGCGGAGAATAGTTTACGGCTGGTTCAACCGAATCCCGTCAAGAACTTTTTCATGAACTTGGCGGAGAAAATATCGGCAGTTTGAAAAGACACTTGACCGTCCAGCAATATGTCCACGCAAATACTAGGCCGTCCAAAATTCCCCAAAATTTTATTTGGGCCGTCCAAAGGACGGCTGGACAGTTAACTGGCTAACTCTATGGCCTTATCTTCCTCGTTTTTTAGTTACACATCAATTGTTGATAAAAGGAACAACTTTGACCCAGTGACTCCAAAAAAACAGGTCACTTTTAGATAGGCTTCTGCTCTTTGTCCAATAGGCTTCTTCTCTAGGTTTGTATTCATGTGTTATTTAAGTTTGGTGCTTCCAGGCAAAGTCAATCTTAAATATGGTAGAAAGAAAACAAATAAAGCGGCAAACCTATACATGACAATACCCCAAGGTATTAGGTCAAACAGAAAATAGGTCACTCACGGACATTCGAAAGGCTTGCTTTAAGTTTGGTGGTCCTAAGCACATTTAATCTAAAAATATATGCAGGGTTCGTACACCTTGGAGGCCCCAGTTTTTAAGGCCTTTTCAAGGTAATAATTCCTGTTTTCAAGGTATACACTTTTTATGTAATAAAGGAATATAGACTAATTTTTCCTACCTTTTTTCGCAACCAGTATCCAATGATACATAGACTTTTACTAATGTCTAGCTGAGATATTATTGTTCATACATAACATTGTCATGCATTGACGATATGCTGCCTATTAAATGTCAAATATGACACTTATGTTAAAGATATGTGATAGTCGGATGTTTCTGTCACATTAAAATGTACATGTCTTGTGGATAGCTTATTTATTTACACACCATCACCCATGTGGCGTTCTCTGAGCATTGTAGTCCGTAATTGGACTACTGGTCCTGGTGATCCGTCTTAAATTTTCCATAACGCTGATGTGTTTTGCCACACATGTGGGAAGTCAAGGCTGACTCGCCCATTTTGCCAACGTCAATATCTTTCTTACACACAGCACCCACAGCTTTGCGTTTATCTGCATGCTGGCAAAGCCAGTCCTTATACTTGTCATCCTTTAGCCAATTTGTATTGAAAAGGCACACCATTTCCACAATTTGTATTTAGCAGATGATGTTCAATGTCAAAAACGAAACAATTTCCAAAAACCGCCAAAAACCACTTCGTTCTGCTGGACCCGTCGGAAACCCGAAAAATATTCATTTGGCATGAAAATTCAATGGAAATCTGAAGGTTCGCGATGTAGCGGGCCCACGTGATCAGGTGACATTGTATATATTCACTGCGCAGAAGCGATGACCGAGATTTAAACAGTTGGGAACCCTCCGCTCACTTACGAGAGCATACTTCAAGTGAGGTTTCTGATTTCCAAGGAGAACCTGTATACCGTGGATAGTCTCCCTTTACACAGTGTGACAACCATTGAGAAAATAATCTTACGGTCATAATCGGGGCTTACTTTTGCTAACGGATGACAAAGGGTGATTCAACATTCATTCACAACTCTCAGCTTTACAGAATTGACAACAACATGCTAAGAATTCCCGTTTTCAAGGCCTTTTCAAGGTACATGACCCGATTTCCCATTTTTCAAGGCATTTCAAGGCCTTGAATTTTAAATTGTCATTTTCAAGGCAATTCAAGATTTTCAAGGTAGTGTGCGAACCATGTATATGGTCGCAACAACCAATTTGCTAAAAATTGACACATTTTGACCTGGTGACCTGAAAAATAAGGTCAATCTCCCCGATTTTCAATAGGCTTTGCTCTGTGGCCATATGTATGTGTGATGCTAATTTGGTGCTCTCAATACCCCAGGGCTGTATTGGCAGAGGGAAAAAATTGGAACATGCCTTGTAGATGGCCCAAGGCTCAACAATGTTTCGAAGTTTCTGGTTACTCTGGCTATGATACCTAATTAAGTGCTGCTGAACAAATATATTCTATATCGATTCTTCACTTCGCAGGGCTACTGACACACGTGGCCAACATCACTCCTCGGGTAATATTTGTAGTTTCTGCACTCCCAATAAAATAAACTGGTCAATCTTTTTCTGTGCCTACCAAGCCTAATACTTTTGGGCTTGTGAATGGAAATGGTTTCTTCCGGGAGAGGGGATAAGTCTTTCCTAAGTGTTCTCAAGTTGGTTTCTTCATCCAGTTATATCCATTTCTTTTCATAATCCACCACTGACTGGCCATCCATTCCAAGATCAGTCCAAAGCACGAGTTCATGAGCTAACTTTTTGTAATAATCATAGCACAAGCCTTGCTTTTCGTCAAAATTTATGAGAATCCAAACCGACTCTCGCAGTCCAACTCTAAGGGAATCCAATGCTTAGTATCATTTCTATACAGATAAGATTGCTAAAATCTTTACGGCAATCTACTGGATTCCCATGAATCGGATGCAAATCGGATCCCCATGGAAAAGCAAGCCTTGTAGCACCAATAAATTTACATCAAGAAATCCAGGACAATTACAGGTGATCAACATTTAGTTACACTACAGTATTGTATACAGAACAAACAATTTCACTATTCTATTTTACTGGATTTTATTAACAGAATTAGCTGAAAACAGAATGAGGTTATAAGTTATCACCAATTAAAGGATAATACATGCAAACTCGAATTGGTAGAGCCCATAAGAAAATATACTCAATTTGTGTGTCGAATCGATTAGATTGTTGTCTTGCGGTTAGAACAAAATCTGATTTTGTATTCAGATCTTTCAAAATAAATTTGATGTTTCTGGTAACCCTACCTATAAAATCTGATTATACCAATCTCTTTTTTTTTCAAGTATTTTTTAACTGAAATTTGAGAGGTCACGGGTGTGAAATAAGCAGATTCAAAATGCTCAGACATGATCCATCATAACTCTAACCAATCTGATTAAAAGCAGATCCACTCTGGCGTAAGTAGATCTGAACCTCTTCCTATCGAGAGTTTGTTCTGCGTGAAACTCGGCAGCAGAGAGCTCAGTAATTCCCCAAGTCTCCCAAGTATAGTGAATATAGTAAGACGGAAAGTGCCAATGGCATTCATTCAAATTTCTGGCGGAAGAATCTGGTCAAGTTGACAACCAATCCACAGGGTGAAATGTCTCCATGTGGGGTTGTTCATTTCACTCTTGACTGATGTCAAAACCACATAGCTTCTTCCTACACAATTTAGTTCGAATCATTTTTTTTAAATTCAAAGCAAATTTTAGTCATAGATCATTATTCATCTCATTTCCCAATGGTCATGGGTCGGTCACATTTTCCCCTTTGCAGTTCTAATTTTGGTTATCTTGAAACATCTGTTTCCCAGGAGTAGGTCATATAACCCGTTGAGTTGGTTGCGCAAGAATTGGCTGTCCCATAATATCGTCGTGCCATCTCGGATGTTGCGTGGATTGCTGAAAGATTAGATAACGTTATTTTCATGCCAGAAGGTCACTGAATGGCCTCGAGATAGGAAGGAGATAAGATCCAGTTAGAGAATCAGTTTCTGGGTCTGTTTTTAATCAGATTGTGCTCTAACATAGAGAGGAAAAGTACTTTTGATCAGGCAAGGCCAAATTTTGTTCATGTCCAACTGCTATTTCAGACCCTGCAGGTCTATATAAAACACCTGGCTACCCACTCAATTTTTCATGTTTATTACGAGAAACAAATACAAAACCAAAAAATTTCAAACATAAAAGATATAAATGGTTTCTTACTCCAAGCTGCATATAAAATTTTGCTTGGTTAACAGGAGTCTCGCAGAGCGCCTCAGCCTTGCGGGGTATTTGGGTTGAGGAAAAAAAAACGGGTGGCAACATGCAACTGACAATTGACGTTTTTACCTGGTGACTTGGGAAATATAGGTAAATCTCATTAATTTTACATTTGGCTGTTACGCCGATGACAAAATATGGGTCTGGTGTGAATTCGGTAGAACGTAGGTTTCATCATCTTTAAGATCTGGACCCGATAACAATTCATGCCAAACAGACAGATTTTGACCCAGAAAAAAAAAGTTCAGTTCACTGGTTTTCCATAGGCTTCTAAGCTATGACCATTTGCAAGTTCAGGTCTGGTGCTCATAGGAATAGCGATTCTTTACATATAGTGGTAACCAGGCTTTTAGCTACGATTTGAACAGGGTGTCTCAATTGCACATTTTTGCACTTTTTCCTGACAACAGGGCATCTCACTTCCATCTCTTCCTGTTAAATTTCCAGATTTTATTAAGTCTCAATTCAAAATGGGGCATTTCAAAGACAAGACTCCTGGCTAGCTAAAAGCATGGTGGTAACAAGCAATTGGTGATAAATTGACAGTTTGAGTTGGAAAAACTTGCTCAACCACACAAATTTTCGATAACCATTTATACTCTGTGACCCCCTGCGATGGAGCCTTGGTGTATAATTACTCTCAAAAAATGGCATTAGAACTCAAGAGATAGATGGATGTAGACCTCCTATGCTCACACCCCAAGGCCAGGCCTGGCGAAGTAAAAAGTACATACACCTTGGCATGCAATAGGTCATTTTACAGACATGATAAATTAATGCCCCCCCCCCCCTTTCCAAATCCTTGTTATTTTTTTTTAAGGCTAACATATGGTAGCACCACAAGTTAAAGAACAACCATAAACGCATGTTTTTTTTCGTTTTTTTTTTTTAGTAGTTTATCCTTGTTTAGTCAAGTTTGTGATTCAGAATACTGGACAAAGTCGTGACCTTCAGACTACCCCCCCCTAAAAAAAGTGGGTCAAAATCCAAAGAATGAGCAACTCTCTTCATGATTATAACATGTATTCAGACATCTACCTACTTCAACCCTTTCAGAAACCTAAACGTGAGATTCGTTAATGTATAAACACGAAAGATAGAACCTTTTGGATATGAGCTTCGATAACTTGAACAATCTCGTTTGGAAAATCCTGCTCGTGATCTTCCGCAAGCATGGTCAGCATGTTGATCAGTGGTTTACTGTTACACGTTAGGTCGCCCAGAGATGATCTGTACTCTTCGATGGCTTCTGCCGCCGCCATTCTTGTTAACTTCATCAATTTAACCGAATGGACTCATCAAAATTACTACTCAAACATCACGAAGTTCAGAACCAAATCCGCTCCGCAGCTAAATCTTCTGCAAAATGGCGATATGGCGTTGCCTGGCCACGTGATCCGACAGCCAATTTAAGACTTGATTGGTTGAAACCAACACGTGGGCATTAGCGAATCGCCACGTGATTCGTTCGAGCCAGAGCTTGTTTCAATCTCCACAACAGGGTCATCTTACACGCCGAGATGAAAACTCTGTCGTGAACGATTTGAGGACAAAATAAGGGTGTGTAAGTGAGTAGGATTTATAACGTCGTTTTCAATATTTTTTTCAGTCATATCACGACGGTGCCTAATATTTGCAATACACCTATTACAGGCCGAGCAAATACAGATAAGATAAGATTTATTTGTACAATTTCACCCGGCAGGGGTCAAGGGCAACACAGATTCAGATTCAGATTCGTTTATTGGCGCAAACACAAATCACATTGGTTAAGGCCAGTAACAGTATACATGAACAAGTGTATGATTTTACATGGCTCAACAGAGGCTCGAATTGTTTTCAATTATTTCAAAACTGGTACATGTCAATCTGCCTGTACAGAATATCAACTGACCCTCCTGTCGAAGCTTTGTATTACAAATTTAGCAAATACTCTGGTGATTTTAAAACTATCACATTTTAAAAGTTTGGTGAACAATATACGAGAATGATATTCTGAATTGGGGACGGTCAGACCCAATTCACGAAATAGCGACAATCTTAGATCAGCATTATTTAAACAATGCATAACAAAATGATACTCATCCCCAATAGAGCCCACACAAAACTGGCACGTTCGACCGTTCCTGGGTATAATCGGTTTATGGTAGCGGCCAGTTTCGATTTCTAGTTTATGGTTGCTTATTCTTAGTTTGGTAAGCATCACTCGTTGAGAAGTAGTTAACTTATAAGAGAGATACTTCTCAAAGCCATAGTCTTGTTTAAATGAAGCATAAGTATCCAGTTTATGATTTGATGGACTGGACATCGTACTTTGCCAATTCTGTGTAAACTCGTCTGTTATTCTACTGGCAAACAATCGTGGAAAATGGCTGGTACTAATAATTGCCTGCTGAAGTCAAACATCATAAAAACCATGGGTGGACAATATTTTTTTGATTCTACTGCAATAAGTATTGGGATAGTTAACAGCAAGCTGAAGATTATGTAAATAAGCCTGTTTAACAAGTCTCGAGTTTGGTAAACTCACTAAACGGCACCAGTATTTGATCGCGCTAATATTAGCTAAAACTGTCATGGGTAGCCTACCCATCTCTGCTCGTACAGCTGAGTTACATGCCTTCTTGTTAACACCAAGTGTAAATTTACAGAATTTTGTATGAACAGCTTCAATAGGATTAGACTCAGGAAGCTCGTTAACTCCCCAAACTTCAGAGTTATATAAAATGATAGGTTTTATCACAGAGTCGAAAATCTTAGTGCACAGACTTGGTCTTGGGTCATCTCCAACAAGCTGGCAGATCTTATAAAAAGCTTTCAAACCTCGACCTTTTAAATTTTCCAGCGCTTTTGACCATTTTCCATTGGAACAAAATAGTGTTCCAAGGTAAAGAAACTGGTGAACAATCTCAACAATATTATTACCAATGTAGACATGAAAGTTTGGTGAACGACCAGACTTGGAAAAACACATAGCTTTTGTTTTCTGAAAATTAATTGACAAATGCCACTTGGTGCAGAAAGCTTGCAATTTTGCTAAGGCATTATTCAGACCTTCAGGTGAAAGGCTCAGTATAACAATATCATCTGCATATACATGTAGTAAGCAATATAAAATGAAATTTCCCAAGACTACAGGATCGCAATCCTCACCAAATATATCAGGAAGGTCATCAATAAAAATGTTAAACAGTGTGGGACTCAAATTATTACCCTGTAATACACCTCGGCTAGATACAAAACTATCAGATACACCATCACTCAATCTTATGCGCATGGACGGGTCAGAGTACATAGACTTAATGATATTATATATATTACCAGTGACATCTGCTTTGAGGAGTTTGTACAGTAAACCACACCTCCATACCGAGTCAAAAGCCTTGCGCAGGTCCACAAAACAAGCATAAACGCGTTGATTTTGATTTATGTGTGACTCTATTACAGACTGCAAAATCAATACATTGTCAGACGCACTGTGGTCTTTACGAAAGCCACATTGGGATTCATTTGGTTTGTCAAGAGCTTCCAAGTGACTTTGCAATCTCTTGTTCAAAATGGAGCAGAATAACTTAGATAAGCAACTGCTTATAGCTATACCCCTATAGTTGCTTGGATCTCGTAAATTACCAGACTTATGTAAAGGAATCACGAGTGAAGATTTCCAGGATTCTGGAAAATATCCTGATGCCAAAATCTTGCTGAACAGAACTTGAAGATAGGGCAACAATGCATTTATGCCATATTTGAGCATTTCATTGGTTATCATATCTTCTCCAGCAGATTTTCCAGCCTTCAAGCTTGCAACTGCAGATGATATTTCTACCGAACTGACAGGGCAGTTAAGGAACTCAAAATTACTGTCCTGTTTCTCAAGTGAGGCTAGCCTAGAAAGCAGCTCATTTTCAGAATCTTGATCAAACTGTGCATTATCACATGAATTCATGATATTATTGAAATGACTATACCAG
Organism: Hanleya hanleyi; assembly: GCA_036873755.1. NCBI lineage: Eukaryota > Metazoa > Mollusca > Polyplacophora > Lepidopleurida > Hanleyidae > Hanleya > Hanleya hanleyi. Next base: position 2,243 of record JAVTVY010018855.1, on the reverse strand, counting down.
GTTGAAACATCCACCTGATCAGCTGCTTTAACTGTAGTCTTGTCATTTAGCTTATTCAGGAGTGCCCAGTAGTGTTTAGGATCCTGTTTCTCACAGCGTTGCAATTCATCCATAACTGACTGCCTGTATGAAAATCTCTTAACCTTAAGTAATTTTAAATATCGCTTTCTGAGAAGATAGAACTGAGTTCGCGCTGCTAAATTTGAAGGGCATTTATCATACACCTTTGAAGCTTTACGGAGTTGCAATAAAAGTGATTTACATGAATCATCATACCATAACTTGTGTTTAGTGGACTTTTGTTTTGATTTGATGCCACCAACTCTCTGATAAACTATAGCTTTCAAATGCCTGGAAGCTACTTTGTTGACAATGCTCGAGAATTGCTGTACTATGGAAGTTGCAGATGTTTGACATGAGACTGTCGGACTGACAGCCTCAGCAAGCTCTGACTGGATGATGTCAGACTCTAATGACCTACAGTATGGTTCTTTTACATTAGGGGACCACACAAATTTGGCAGGTAATGCATGTAGCTTAGCAGAACGCTGTCTCAATTGAAAGTTTGAGTTGCTGAATTTTAAGGACGTCTGAATGACACAGTGATCAGATAACGTTTCATGCAAGGTATTAACACTAAAATAAGTAATAGATTCACTCAGTAAACTACTATTAACTATGCAGTAATTAACTACACTGGCACCATTCCATGTGTAACATGTGAATTTGCCCAATAAATCACCTAAAACTCTACCATTTAGAATTCTCATCCCCGTAGAGATACATAACTCACTTAAGTACTTTCCATACATATTAGAGTGCACATCTAATGATAATCTGTCTCGACAGCAATCTTGTTCATAATCGGCTGGTAAATTGCATGATATTACTTCATTATATATACAATCATTCTGAACACAATCTGAATTACTGCTAGAAATTCTGGCATTAAAATCACCTAGTAAGATTACATCACCAAGTTTAGAAAACTGGATTATATCCTTTTCTAACAGTGAAAAAGCATTGATTGAATCTGTTGTGTTAACTTGACAGACAGTGGAATGTTGTGGACTTATATAAACAATTCCTATATAAACATCATGAGGTATATTTAATGTAGCTTTCTTAAGTTTACACCAAAGGCAAAATCTTGACGCCTGTGTGTTAGACATCTTTTCAATACTTGAATCCAGTTCCAGTTTATAAAACAGACCAATACCACCAGAGTTTCGCCTTGCTTTAGCAGAGGATTTTCCTCTGTTATGAGAAATATAACCGTAACCATCAACAACAGGAACAATTGAATCATCCAACCAAGTTTCAACTAAACCGAAAATGTCAAATCTGTGAACAGTGTTAATAAAATCTGGATCAGCAGTTTTATCGTTATGTTTAGATATCAGACCATTAATGTTCCAGCATGCTACATTTAAAGTAGAAGTTAACGCTGAGTTGCTGGATTTGGTCCGAAGAACGGTACGAATTGGGGCCATGAGATGTTAGAATAAGAATGAGCTGGGGGAAGTTGCTGCATCGGGAGCATATTTACACGTTGATCAACTGATGGTGTAGGAAAAAATGGATTTTGGTAGGTACGACTTGTGTTGAGCTCTGTTCCGTAACTGAATGGGTGTTGCTGATTATAAGGCTGGAAGGATGCCCTGCTGGTCACACCATCATATGGACTATCCTGCCCAGATGGGACCACAGGTATGTAGCCCTGCGTTTTCACATCCGTCATCGGCATAGCTGCGAGACGCGTAGTCGCCACTACTCTGAGAAGAGGGACCCTCATGCACCGAAAACTCTTTTCGTTGGTAGGAATCAGTGGCAAGCTTCGGCCCAACCTGTCGAGGCTGTGTGGACAGACCATTTTTGCCCGTTTTCAGACCCATAGCCCGTTTCATGTTGACAACAAGACGACCAGTTTCTCTATTGGACAAATGGAGTTCATCTTTGAAATTCATTGCATTTCCAGTGATTTTCTCATTATCACAATAAATAAGTCTTTGGTCTGTTTCACATTTCTCTCTCAGTAAGCAGTTCATGGCTTGAACTTTGCTGTGAGTGCTTGAGTTCAAGGTGTTCTCAACAATTCCTGACAGAACAATCTGAGCGTTCGGGAACTTGTTCTTGACTTCATTTGTAAGGAGATCATACTGTGACTTACATGCTCCAACAGAGACGTTGGAGTTTTCATGCTTCAGGTCATTTATCCCGACATGTAGAGCAACCCATTTGGG